>WHYT01017139.1:51357-72760 GCA_009806455.1 Tetrax tetrax | reverse complement strand
CATCATTCTTTCTTTCTCTTTCAGAGTCAGCATTGGAGCTCTGATCTGCTCATATGCTGAAGACCATGATCATATTACTGTACAGAAAAAATGCTTATAAAGCACAAAGTGCAGGTGGCAGCTGCAGGACCATCCGAAATATTTACTGTGATTCCACTGTTAGTCAATTTCTAACTTTGAATTTCAGAGGACAGCTTCTATTTAAAAACATAAAAAAAGCTAAATGCTTGTTCCACAGCAACTCTGGTACCTGACACCGTTGGTGGACACTTGAGGTCACAGACACGCTATATCAGATATATCTTTTATAGTTGATCTCACTCTTGAATTTGTAGCATGGCTCAGGACTGTGGGACATCCTACAATAGCACATCCTCGGCATAATTACTTCAGAGGTAGATAGCAAAGATGTACAAAAGTGGGACAAGATCCAGCAGCAGTTCAAAGATCCCAACCTACAGACAAGAAAAGGGCTCACTCTAGTGGCACAAGCCAGCAAAACAACAAAAATACTCTACCTGGATGTAAATATTTCACGACCTTGAGGCTGGGGAGAAGGGGAGTTATGAGGTCAAAAAAAAGAGAGAGTGAAGAAATTGAAAAGAAGGGTAATAAAGATGCAAACTGCATGATGAGTGCTGTTTCAGAGTACATGTTAGATAACTCTACACTTGGTAAGAGCAGCCTAAATCAACAAGACTCTTGTTCCAACCATACCACACAACCATACAGCTTGCTTTGGCAGTCAGGAGGACCAGCAGTGGGGTAGTTCTGGGTCCCGTCTTTGGTCAACAGGAGAACACCTGGATGGACAACCCAAACATGCTGGTATCTCCATGTCAGTGCCTGTTTCAGGTCTGAAAGCATCAGCATCTTCCCAACCACTTCCTAACCACACACACACACGCACACACAACAACAAGCTTATACACAAACATATTTCATATCCACAGTAGTGTGGTGCAGTATGTGGCTCCATTGCTTGAAAGACAGACTAACAGCTGACTGCATACACCACTACTTGGTATCACAGTGCAGCTTTTCCTAACAGCTTTTGGTTTCTATTTCTTTTCTTTTTTTTTGTTGCCTCCTCATTATTACTCATAGAGTGAGATTCATTACTATCTAAAATAATTTGATTTCATTAGAACATTTTCAAAATGCTTGTAATTTTTTTCCAGATTAAAAAAGTGTTGGTTTTTTCACACTAGTTTTACTGGCGTCTTCAAAATAAACAAACAAAACCCCTAAACCTCCAGAGGTTCCCATAACAACTCAAAATGATTGCAATTTCTTACAAAAAAAAATATTACATTGGCCTAGCTTTCACAGTCCCACACAGTTAACAGTCATCATATTAAAGGAAATGTATTTTCTTTCTTTCACCACATTTTCTGCTTCATATTCTATAAACAAATGTAACATTGTAACAAAAAAAAAAAAGGAAAACAGGAGTCTAGGAACTTGGTGCAGTACTCTTCCTTTCTGACGTTTTTTTTCCTGTTCATTTTCCCAGTACTCTCACTTCTTTATTGCATTTGCTTTTACATTCTACATCTGCTTCCGAGGTTTTCAAGGAAACAATAGCACAGTAGTATTAGTTTTTGCTCTGACTTTGCAGAAGACTCTGGAGTTGATATATATGAAATGATTACTCCATCGTGACAGAGGATGAAATCCCAGTTCCAGTATTATAAATAGCAAAATGGCTATTAAATTCAGCAGAACAAAGATTACATTCACTGCATTAAAACCAGGCTTCATCAAAAGCACCAAGCATTCATTATTTCACATAGTTGTCATAATCAGCAAAGCCTCACTTGGGGTTACTTTCATTTTTGAAGGTGATATTTTCAGAAGTGTTTACTATTGCCTTAGAATTCAATTCGGGCAGAGTTTGGTCAAAGGTGAGCACTTTTGAGCATTGCATTGTGGAGACAGAAAACATCTAGAATGGGGTTGAGGGTTTGGGTTTTTTTAACTACTCCCTTATCTCTATGCAGCTATCAAAATCTTTCTGTACCTGTGCCAGACATTATAGTGGTGCATTAGAAATCCCTGAACTAGCCCCAGTCGAGTTGAAACATCTATACTGTTCTGTACAGGCAGACTAGTTCAGATTAGCATTGCAATCTAGTCCCTTTGGCCTGCTGCAAGGTAGATCAGCCACAGACTGCTTCAGCAGAGTTATAATGCTTCTCATTTCAGAGCCAGTTTGCCCTAGGATCTCTGGTCTCTAGTCTTCTACAGGGTATCATGATACTCAGTGTATTAACAGGGATTTCACACTGCAGCGTCACTCTGAAAGCTAACTGAAGCTCAGGTAAAATATTAAGCATAGTTTTGCAGTTAATTGGATGACTTAAAGCCTAATTGAAGACTGAATAGGAAAATAATGAATAGCATTAATAGAAATCAACAAAAATGCCTTCAGTGATAAGTGCAGATAAGCACCAGGAAATAATAATAATAATAATTTTTTTTAAAGTTCATTAACTGTTCCATAAACAAATATTTCAGTGTTAAAATCTGCTAGTTTACTGTTATACATACTATACTGGAAAAAAAAAAAAATATTTTCAGGAGATACTCAACTGGAAGAAGTGAAAAAGAGAGCCAGACTCTTCTCAGTAGTACTCAGAGACAGGACAAGAGGCAATGCGTAGAAACTGAAACAGTAAATTTCATTTAGACGTAAGTTATTCTATTTAATATTTTTTAATATAAGGGTAGTCAAACACTGAAACAGGTTGTCCATATTAGTGTTTCCACGCCTGGAGATACACAAAATCTGACTGGACATAGCCCTGAACAGCCAGCTGACTATGCTTTAAGCACAGGGGTTAGACTAGATGATCTCAACACCCCTCCTAACCTCAGCTCTTCTGTGATTCTGGATATCTATGTTATCCATAGATACATATGTGTAACATAGGAATATCTCTATTAGGATTAGCTTTGGCAGAAGAACTCTGTATTAGGGTTCAATATTTACAAAAAATAATGACACTGTTAAACTTTCTGCATATATAGTTCTTCTAGATACAGCAAATCATTAAAACTGTTTGTCACAGTTGCAGAACTGGCAAAGGAAGGAAGAGAGAAAACAGGAGAAAAATATATGAACGGTAATTCCCTGCAAACATACCAGCCTAAAAGTAGCTTATATTTCAATGTTCAAGTGTGAAGTGTCTTCTGGACTAAAGGTGGAAACAAAAGCGTATGTGCTTCCAAGTTTGGATTCATGAGAAAAGAGGTACATACATTCCTTTGATTTTATATTGGAGAAAGAGAATGAAAGAAACAATTGGTCAGAAAAGATCCAAATGATCTAACCTTCACAAAGAGCTCAGAATTAAAGAGTGAAATGGATTAAACTTTAAAAAAAAAAAAAAATTCAAGCACGTTGAAAACTGCACGACCGAGTTCAAAAGAAAGTAGAGAAACATAAACGTTTATGAAGAAGTATTAAAGGCGAAGGAAGGAGCTATCCAACCACTGCAACTGAGGTTCCCACTGACTGTTCAGCAGAAGTATCAGTTAGATTACTTTTAATCTTTTCATGTGAACAAATGAACCAGCAGGAAATAAAATAAACACCACTGAAAAAAAAAAAGTGTTTGACTCGTTCTGGGTTGAGGTTTTTTTGGGCTGTGGTTGGGGGTTTTTTATCATCTTCGGGTTCTGAGTGGGGAAGAGGCTAAAACAGATGATTGTTTTAGAGCTTGTTTTTTCTTCACATAACCAATAGTTTCATAGTTCATGTTTTTTCTTCAGTATTGTGTAGAAAAGAGCAAAGAGGTTTGGCTGAAAAAATATTACATATCAAAGCCTGTTTTACAACACAAGGCAAAGCTTATGAATTCAGGTGTTAATTACCTTATTAATGTGTTCAAGTGCCTGCTGTTAAAAGTTCAAAGGCACTCTTGCCCTCACCAATTAAAGCTTAGTGTTCTGGAAAGAAGTGCAGTGGTGGTTAATCTCTGCCACTGGGAGATGACATCTATTTAATTCATATTTGATTTATATTTTTACCTCTTTTACCACAGTATTAGAAGATTTTATTTTGTATAACACATTTACTTTCTCTGTGTGCTGACTTTTACCATTATAGCTTGAAAAAATACTTATTTTTCATTTACTTCTCTGCATATACAAGACAAAAAGGTAAACTAAAATATGGATTTACAGGATGTAAGCTATTCTGCTGTAGCTACCTGCACATCTAGATTTAGCCTACAATAAGAGGTAGTTTGTTTTTCTTTTAGATCTAAACTTTTTAAAACATTATTAATTTCAGTAGATCAATACACAGTACTTCTATAAGCCTCTTCCACCAAGCAGGGCCTTGTTCTGTTACTCTACAAAACGAAAACTTCAATTCCATCAGTTTGCTAAGAATGGAATTCAAAAATCAAGAGGCTCTTCTACACCAATAATCACTTATAGAAGTTATATTTGTTTATTTACTGACATAGTCAGAATAATAAAGTCATTTCTTCTCCCTTTGTCCCCAAGTAGATAGTCAGTTTCATCAGTATAACCAGTAGACTTAATTGCCATGAAGAGAAATGATTGCAGTAATCAGCTTATTGGCCAGTTAACCAATTCATTATTATCTGTATGTATTCCCCTGTGAAATAAAACACTAAAAGAGATGGGAAGTGAATTGAAACCCCTAAATGTACGTATCTAATTAAATTAAACATTAATGTTTTACTGTTTTTCATTTTAAAAAATCAATAGGAAAACACAAGATGTTTTCTTACTTTATTATTTGCTCTATTTTGTTTCTAAAACAAAAACTCAACAGTGAAGTAACAGTGGTTACTTCTCCCTCTAAGTCAGTATCTAGTATGTTTAGTTTTTTGTAAGTTAATACTGCTAAGCTAAAAATTTGATGTGGTCTTAAACTGGATGATATTCCTTACGTTTTCCTCCTCCTTGCCTAACACAATTAAACATCTTTTATATAAAGAAAAAAAAAATTCTATACCTCTGTTAGATGTTTCTGATAGTTGTTCAGTACTTCACGATAAATAATAGTCTTTACTTATAAACTATGACAGGTGAAATATAATTTTCTAAATGAAAGTGCTATAGTAAAATTAAACAACAGCATTCAGTTTTGATTCTTTCTAGTGCATAATGACTGTTACTGTTAGCACAAGTGCTATATGTGGAAAATTATACTAACATAACAGTAATATGAAGGTGTTTTGGTACCATTGACTAATATTCACTACATGCATTACATATACTAATACAATTCAGTAGTACAAATCTTGGGTTGACCAAGCCTAGGAACCTTTTAAAAAAGTAATTTGATTAAATATCTAATAATATTTAATCAATAATTAAAAATTTGAGTGTATGTGGTCCTTGGAGGGGTGAATTATCTTTTTCACTGAGAGTCATCAGTCTTACAGTTGTAGCCTGGAGGTCATAGAAGAGTAACTATTGGAGAAATTTAAAATCTTTTGGAATAAATATTTGAATAATAAATCACTCTTGGTATCTTTTTTTTCAATATTTCTTCTGTAGACGGTTTTGATCAATGGAAAAAAAAGAGAGAAACAAGTGCGTGTTACACCACTTTAAATAAAGAGCTGTGGAAAGAAGGCTGAGTTAGCTTAAATCTTTCCATGCAGTGTCTGACATAGTGGAGTGAAAAGTAAGCTAAGCAGTCAATGTCCTAACAATATTTGTTGGAGGTCTGTCTCAGCTAAGTAGCTATAGATATTACTCAGTTTTAATAACAGCATTAGATGATTTAAATGATCAAATAGTTTTGTTCTCCAGAAATCATGTTGTGATTTATGAAGATCATCTTTTCTTTGGGCTGTGTTTCTGAAGTTTTGTCTTCATAGAAAACAATAAACAAAAGCTAAAAAATACAATTCCTAATAAATTAAGATCTCACCTTTGCTATCAATTAGTAAAAATACTAAACTAGAAGCATAATCTGTAAATAATAATTCTGTCAAGATCAAAGTTTTATTTTTACAGAAAAAACCCAAACATTGAAGTGGGCAAAACTTAATGAATAATTAAACCAAAAATATGTATTCACAAGGAGGTTAATTGAGTCTGACATATGTCCCTATGACACTCATATCTTGTCACAGGTTGGTTAAAACAATTGAGATAAAATTTAGAAACAAACAAAAAAAATTAGGCAATGAAATGAAAGAATTAGGGATAATTAGATAGTAATAGGACCAAATACTGGGCTGTTGCATGTCTTATGTAATTCTGTTGAACTACATATGATAAATCTGGCATTTAACTAGCTGTAGTTCTTATGGCATATTCATATCTTTGCTTATGAATAACTTTTAAGGCATTGCTGTTACACAAACATAAGTAAAACTTCAGGTTATGGAGGAGTGATGGAATAAAAAGGAAAATGTATTGATCATTATGGGAGGGTCTGCTTGTGACCTGCTTGTTTCTGTAGGTAGCTGAGCTGGGGAAATGTAGGAAGATGTGGGTGGGTTTCTAAGGTTACAGTTAATCAACATTTTACTGCTCTAGTTTGCAATGAGTTATTATATTAATAGCATTGTGCCTGGCTAGGGGTTTTTGCAGCTACAGTTAAGTAATTTGTTCATGTTTAGCATTTTCTGTGAGTTTAAATTCAGTTTTGTTTAGTCTTGTGTGTCTGTGTGTTGGTTGCTTTTTTACTTCTTTTCTTAAAACAAAAGAAAAACTCAACCATTTAAAACAAAATCTGCAGTATTTTCAATAGTTTTGGTGCCACAGCTACAATACTTCAGAAATACAAATTTGAAAATAGATGTATACTAAACACTGAGTAATGCGACCATTTGAAAAAGGTCACAAGTAGGTGAGATTAACAGTTATATAGTCTAGAAGTTTGTTTTTCAGAATTATATGAGATAAAAGCTACATTAAATTCTTTCCATTGAAGTTCATAATTTCATTATATAAAACATATATTGGTCTTTTATATTTTACTTTAAAAAAAATTAAAAAGTTTGACATGATTTCCCTCATATTCATTGGTGTATAATTCAATACTTTTTTGTAAGTCTAAGGAATATATATCCAGATCAAAGAAGAAGGTTTGAGATCGCTTACAAGTATACAGACACTGCAAGCAATAGCTGCCTAGTAAACTGTAGCTTTTCAGCCTTTTTTTTTTTTTAAAAAAAAGTATAAAATTGTTCATTGGAAAAAAAAAAAATCTTAAGGATATGATTTTGCCTGCTTATAAAATATGAACAAGGTAGGCAGACAAATATAAATATTTAATGAATATTTTTAAGGCAATTTTCTTTCTAGAAGTTCAATATTTGTCTACAGTTGATTGCTAGTCAATGAATAGTTGGCTTTATTTTATTTCTAGTCATTAAAGGGCTGCAAGTACATTTTTCAAAAAGTATTTTAGAAGCTCTTTTGCTGAGAAATAAGCTGAGTTATCTAAATATTTTTTCCTACTACTGAGCAGCCTTAAATATAGGAAATATTCCTACTGAAGTTTGCTACCTCTATGTCAATCAGTAATGATAAATACCTGTTGTGGTTTTGTTTAGTGAGGTGGGGCCTAAGGTGGCAGCTTCTGTAGGAAACTGCTAGAAGTTGCTCCCCTTTGTTCAGTGGACTCGGCCAGGCCTAGAGTAGACCTCTGCTGGCCAAGGCTGAGGCGATTGGTAGCAGAATGTCCCATGATAACACCTCTGCGATAACTTATTTAAGAAAGGGAAAACAGAAAAAAAAAAAAAAAGAGAGAAGAGAAGATGTGAAGAAGCTCAGCAGGGGCAGAGGCACAGAGGGGAAGGTGGGGGCCTTGCAGGCTTCACCCTGTGGCCTCTTGCAAAGCGGCCGACTCAGCCCAACTGGGCCCAGCCCGGATGCAAGAAGTGGAGAGGAGATGAGATGGATGATATGAAGAGATTCTGAGAGGCGTCTGCCAGCCTGTTGTGAAGAACTTTTCTTGTGAGAGGAACGGCTGCAGATGCCAAGGTCAGTGAAGAAGGAGGGGGAGGAGTAATGTGGCTCCTGGCCAAGATTCCCCTTCTGTCTATGGTGACAACCATGGTGGAGCAGGTTGTCCCCCTGCAGCCCATGGAGGTCCACGGAGGAGCAGAGATCCACCTGCAGCCTGTGAAGGACCCCATAAGGGGGAGGTGGATGCCTGGAGGAGGCTGTGGCCTGTGGAGGGCCCACTGGGGCAGCCATTTTGGAGAGGCTGCACTCCGTGGAAGAGATGACCCACGCCAGAGCAGTTTCACGAAAGACTGTGGCATATGGGTGGGACCCCACTTTGGAGCAGGGGAGGAACATGAGGAGTTCTTCCCCCAACTGTGAAGAAGCGGCGTAAAGCAATGTGTGATGAACTGACCACAACACCCATTCCCTCTCCCCCCTGTGCCGCTCAGGGGGGGAAGGTAGTAAAGATAATGTTAAGCTCGGGAAGAGGGAGCAGTGGGGAGGAAGTTTATCTTGTTCGTCTGTATCATTCTTCTGCTAGTTTTAGTGATAAATGAATAGTTTTCCCCAAGTCGAGTCTATTTGGCCCATAACGGTAACTTTAAGGATTTTCTCCCTGTCCTTATCTCAAACCTCAAGCTGTTTTTCTTATATTATCTCCCCCTATTCTTTCGGAGGGTGGGGGGAGTGAGAGAGAGACTGCGTAGTCTGGTCCCAATCGGGGCTGAACTATGACAATACCTGTCAAAGTATAATAAAGACCTATTAAAGTTGATAGTGTATTGAAAGTCTCTTTATTTTCGAGCAGCACTGAAAATCTTGCAATGAAAAGTCATGCTAGTGCCTCAAAAGTGAAGTTCAAATAGTAATTTAAAATATATTTGAGAGGATAAACATTCAATAAATTATTTCACAGGACATTATTTTACATACATCTCAAAATTTAGTGGCAAATAGTGTACCTACTACAGTACTCTAGTAGGCTTTCACCTAGTTCTCCAAAAGATGTTTAACCTCCCATATATCCATGAGGATGTTCCAGTTTCTAAAGATGTTTTCAAATGGCACAAGACAATTGAATTGATCTTCTAAGCTAAAAATATTCTGGTTATAAGAATTTGCTTTGGATAACCACGTTAAGGCAAGTATGATCTTAAGGTAGAAGACCTTTGTTGTGTTAAATGTAAAGACAACTTAGGCTGATTAGATCAAATGTAAACATCTAACCATAGACATTCAAATTTAACTTAAATTGATCATTCACAAGAAAACCAACCTACAGTTGTCATCAAATTTATTTCACTTAATACAGCTACATAATAGGCAGATAATAGCATAGCATAATTTTAGTTGCAAGGACAGGTCATCTGGTTTGGACAGGTCATGGACAACTTATTTCAGATTGCACAGGGCTGTGTCCAGTTGAGTACTGTATATCTCCAAGGATGGACATTTTTTTAACATGCTACATCTTATCTCTGTTGCTTTTCATCCTATCATTGTGCACCCCCAAGAATAGTCTATCTCCATTGTGTTATACCTTCATTTTAGGTAGTTGTAGACAACGATGATATCTCACCTCCAACTCCTTAGTTTTCTGAGCTTAAAGGACAGAAATCAATAGCTCCATGTCCAGTTGGCACTGGGAATGAGTGGTGTACTTAGGGACTGACACTGCCGCGCATGTTGTTCAATATCTTGATCAATAACCATGATGATGAGACAAAATGTAAGGTCAGAAAATCTGTAGACAAACCTAATTTGGAGGTCGTTATCTAACAAAGGTAACAGATTTTTGACCAAGAAATACCTTGGTAAGAAATAACTTGAAAATACCAATGGAAATCTCTTGCAGTTCCTCAAGAAAAAAAAAAAAGCCATTTTCTGCATCCTGGGTAGAAAAACCCCAAACACCAATGCATGCTAAACAACTGGCTGAATGCCAGCTCTGCTGAGAAGGACTTGGGAGTAACATTGAATGGATAAAAAAACCAACTTCATAAGGCATACTATAATTCACTGGGAGAATTGTACTTGGCTGAACAAGAGAAACTCAGTCCAGTAAAGCCAGAACTAGGACTTTGCACCACTTTTGCCTGCCTTTCCCAGTTCCAGAGGGATATAGAGAGAGAAAATGGAGGGAGTCTGAAAAAAAGAATACATATCCTAGAAGGTGTGTAAGAAGGAGTTGGGCTTGTTTAGTGTGACAAAGAGAAGGCTAAGGCGTCATCTAAAAGCTACCTGCAAGTACTTAAAGGGCAGTTACCAAAACACTGCAGTTCATCTCATAGCGTTAGGAGGTACAATAAGGGGCACTGGCCATGAGTCTGATCAAGTTCAAATTATTAGGAAAAATTTTTTCATTAAAGGTTGTCAGGGCACTGGAACATTACCTAGATCGGTTGTGGGATCCTTGTCCTTGAATATTTTCAAGATTTTTAAGACCTGAGACTACAGGGAAATTAGGCCTCTAATCTGGATCTTTTCTTAAGTTAGGGAGTGGATAGTTTCTTGTCAATAGGAATACAGAGGTTGTAACTTTTGATCTCATGATCATGAAGCAGATATTGGATGAAATTTATAAATAATACAGGAAGCAGAGACTTAAGGCCTACATTTTTCCTCCTTGCTAAATAATCTAATTACACAGTACTGGTCATATCACTTTACATTCATTTTAACAAATGAATCTAGAACTATATTAATCACAGTGAAACAGCCTTACTATTAAGAATGATTTCAACTTGCTTTGCTACTAATCTGGTAACCAGGACGCCATCCTAGGATATTTGGGTTTGAATACTCCCTGGCTGATGTAGGAACTCAGCACTTCCTGAAAATGTTTTTTCATCTGTATGCTAAAAAAAAAAAAAAGAAAGAGTCCTGTAAAAAAGATGCAGCTGAATTACACTATCTATTATTCCATTATTCCAAGTGCATTAGAAAGTTTTGTAATAATATCAGGAAAAGTCTGAGCCTTTCAGCATTACTGGATATCCTCTGAAAATACCAGGATTTTTAGCATGTTAAATGTTAATGTAGCATGTGGTGATTTACACAGAAGTACTCAAAATTTGCTTAGATATACCTAACACTGATGTGCTTGGCATTGTCAAAACAGTGGCAAACATACAGTAATAAAAGTTCCATCCTAAAAAAAATAATGTGGTGCTCATTGGGCTGAAATGCACATCAGATTAGCAGCTGTTGAGGTGTTCCCAGGCTCATAGCCTGGAATTTGAATGCTTCGATTCAATTGCAGTCCCTTATCAGGCAAACAAAGCATACATAGATTTAGTTACATGTGCTCCAGGGAATAGAGGCCATTAATGGTTCCACTAAAAATTAAGGAAAAGCAGCAAAATTGAAAGCTGATAAATATATTCACACCATATGTTTTAGCAATCTAATTTTACATGCCTGTGTCAGCAGCCTAAACTCTGCTCAGTTGCTGCAAAACACTTTCTGGAGGAGTCTTTATGTGGGCTGTTTCTTATGATTATATATGCTCTAACTTCAGGACTTAAATGCAGAACCCTTTTTTGCTGTATAAAGGAGATAAATGGCACAGACAGGAATAGATCAAGGTTTTCAGGCTGTCTCTTTCTAGTTCCCTAGTCACTGGGCTCTGTTGTCACTTGAGGTTTTTTTTCATCTGTCTCAAGACTATGGTTTTTTCTTGCATTTCTGTAAGAACAAGAGGACCTTTGTTGAACAAAATAGTTCTGTACACAGTGGCGGCTTTTTACTGAAAAGGAAGTCACTAGAAACACGTAATATCTGGTGGTTTTTGCATTTCTTGTGCCCTCCTCCTCCTCACCCATCCCAACCCACTGAAGCCCCCAGCAGTGGACATAGCCTGGCAGGGACAGGTGCAGGAACAGTGGCAGAGTAGGTGTCTCTCAGGGTCAGGGTCAGCCTTCCTCCCGCTCCCCACCCCACTCTCAAGCTCCTCCTGGCAGAAGCTGCTGCTGTTTTGGGGGCAACAGCCTGAAAGACCCCAGGGGTCTTTCACAACAGCCCTTTGTTGGGGCTCCAAAGCAAGGGGACCCCACCCACCCACCCACCATGGACACCCCACTTCCCAGCAGCCTTAGGAGTCAGGGTGACACTGGGATAAGCACAAAACCAAGGAGAGGAAATAAATACTAGGAAGTTTTGTTTTATAACAAGTCAACTTTATTATTAATAGGGCTTTTCTGTCAGAAATTCTGACTTGCAGTACATTCTCAGCTCTATATACATAGTGTGGCCCTTCTAGCCCACAACAGGATTTAGAGTGTAACATTTGCTCCTCTTATGGATGGGATTCCAGTGTCCATCATCTAGGAGGTGGGCTTAGGTCTAGGCAGCTTAATTTATGTGCCTGTGTGCAGGTGTCTAAGCTCCTCTTATCAGCAAAGCAAGTCAAGGAGAGTAAGTCTGTTTCCTAAACAAGGTGCTCTAAGTGATCAGACATCCACATGCACGTGGCAGATACAACACAGGACTACACTTATCTTTCTGAAGTGACAGTTAAATTCAAGTGAGATGTCGTAGGGTTGTTAAATGGCATAAGATGCCTATGGAAAACCCTACCCTGCCTAAGGAAACTGACTCACCATGATCAATAGACTCAGTGGAGTTTGGAGCGTGATTTGCTCACATTAAAGTATACACCTACATTGACCAGTTGAATCCCATTCCCTAAATACAGAAACAAAGATTATGCTACTTGCTTTTATATATATATATATATATGTAGATTGACTAAGATTATACTAGGGTTGAATTAAATTTTTGAAGTAAAATGTGGAGTTTTTTTTCTTTTCATATATACTGCATGCCTGTTGGCAACTGAGAAAATCTTGTGTAACATTTGTATGCAAATGTGGCAAACCTTAAAAAAAAAAGTAATTTCATTGTCACTGGAAGTAATGAATGTTAAAAGGTAACAAATAACAAAACATAAGGAAACTCAAACCAGAGACAAAAAAAAAAAAGAAAGATTTAAACAGATTATACAAAATTACCTGGGACCTAAAGACTGTGTAATATAAGGCAGAATGAAATATCCAAATATCCGTACTGCAGTTATATCTGACTAACAGTTGTAAGGCAGACACACAACAGAGATGTTGGGTGTTCTTTGTCTTTACAGAATTAATGTCTTAAATGATGTTTCTCTCTATCCAAGGTTTCTTGCCTAAACAGAATTAGAAACCTGCAATATTGTACTGAAAATTACCCAATAGGATACTTTACACCATGTCCTCTCCTTCATGGATTTTTTTGGTGGCTATTAAAGATAGGTTGCATTACAACATCTTGTAGCTGTGACACCTAAAGCAACTGATTTCTACTGAATCACATATTTCCATGAAGCTGTAAGACTGTTAAGTGGATTCAAAATTTGCACCAGTGCATCTGATTTGACTGCAATCAACTGAACCATTAATAAAGCTATTTTGCACAGGGGACAGAAACAAGGTGAGACCTTCTATTAGTTTGGCTTAAGTAATTTTTCCCTTTTTTTACTGTCAAACACACACACACAAAAGCTTTTGTGAAGGAAGTCTAAGTAAAAATTGTTCCAGCAAATGAATCAATGTTCTGTTTCATGTGATCAAGGACCTGAGGAGATGGAGAGGCTTAAAAAAAAAAAAATTATTTCTGAATAGTATTGTTTTTCTTCAGAATTTTTTTTTCTTAGAAGAAAACTATAGGAAAAAAAATTGCCTTTGACCTTATCCTTACAAATTATTAACAAATACTAATTTCAAAACAAAACCCACCATAAATGTGCTCAAAATGTTTTACACTAAATTAGAGAGTATGCTTTAGAGACCTACAGGAATGTGAAATGTCTAATTAAAAAAAAATAAAAAAGATTATTTTCTCAAGTACTCTTTACTATCTTAAGATTTTCAGAATTTCTCTTCTCTAGAACAGTTAGAAGTTAATCACTGCGAAAGAAGTTGTGCCTGCACCCAACTGCACTGCACAAGTCTTGCATGCACATATTGATAATAAGATCAGTACAATTCATATGACATCATGCAGGTGATCACACATATGAGGATAAAAATAAATCTATATTAAAAATATATAAAAAAGAAGCTACGTTTATACTATTTGGGGGTTTATTCATCAGGTTCTTTCACACTGCTTACAATAACATTTTTAGTTCAAGAATATTTTTCTGTGGAAGTGCTGATTGTTGTTGTATCTGTACATAAATGGACAAGCAGAAATAGAACTCGTGCAGATACAGATGAAAATGGCTCTTATGTTTTTATTGCCTTACATGAGATGATCAGTATATTCATGAAGCTGCACATCAGTGAAATATCAAATATAAATATTGTACTGTTAGCACTCTATACATAGCAGTGTTTAGAAATTAGAAATTGAGTCAGTTATCTAAATCTAGTGTAATTGATTTAGGTCTATTAATTCAGCTGTGTTTATTCACTACACCAGAGGAACATCTAAAACTTGCTGACCTTCATGGCTGCACAACAATCTTGGATCACAGGAAACAATGAAAGAGAGAATGAGAGCAGGGTGGCTAGTCTACCTTCTGTTTTCTATTTAAGTGCAGTATCAGAGGCATTGAGGATAATATATGGTTGTCATGCAGAAAGATGGGTTAAATTTAATATAAGGAAATAAGGGTAGGATTGAAAATTGTACTCCATTGCCCTAAGGTATCTACACACCTCAGCATTTCCTACCTGTCTTCTTCCTGCCTCCTGGAATGTGATGAGTTTCCTGTTGGTCCTGTAAAATATCTGCAGGTCTCATAAAAATGCTTTGAGTATCATAAGGGTCAGAAATGGCTCTAGGTGATTCAGTCAGCGGACAATAATGAGAAGATTTATGCAAAATTAAATTATTATGCTTATGCAACTGATTCTGCCTGCTCTTAAGATCATGATGGGATTAATTTGCCTGAACAGCAATGTCTAGAATTCTTGTGGGCTATCCCACCTGGCTTCCAACTGTCTCTCCAAAATAACAGAAGCTTGCTCTCATTCTGAACCATATCTGCCAGTCTGACCAGATGTCTGGATATCCTAAGATCTAGCAGATGGCACTAAATGTCTGCATGTAGGCAAACAAATTGAATCTCTGTTCAGTACCACCAGTGGTTGGGCCCTCAGCTTTAGCTGAGACATCAGATCTCCATTACCTGCAAGAGGCTGGCAAAACTCACATAAGACTTACCAGAGACTCACATCTTTTCAGAGCAGCATCTGAATATCAGCCAGGAATACCCTAAGGACTCCTGAAAGGAATGAAATACCTGTGCTTAGGTGAATGAATCAGTGATTTAGTATAGAGAGCTATTCAGCTAAATGAGACACACACGTTTTATCATCTGAAAGCTCTGTAGACTCCATTGACTGTGTTGAGTATAAAATTTATACAGTTGTCCATACATAGTGTGTTGGGAGTAGATGGCAAGGTTTAGATGGGGGTGGGCTGCAGGAATGGTCTCTGTAAGAAGAGGCCAGGGGCTGCCCAGACAGAACTAATTCCAGCTGGCTCCAGCAGACCCGCTGCAGGACACAGGTGAGGCCATCGGCCAAGACACTGGTGCCTTGGGGAAAATGTATTAAAGAAAATGCAAAACACTGTACAGATAGTGAGGACTGGGCGGGGGGTCGGGGGAAGAGAAACATCTCTGCGAACACCAAGGTCAGAGAAGAAGGAGGGGAAAGAGGTGCTCCAGGTGCCAGAGCAGAGATTCCCCTCCAGCCCATGGAGAGGGCCGCATCAGAGCAGATATCCACACTGTAGCTTGTGGAGGACTGGAGCACTTGGATATTTCCTGAAAGAATTGCCACCTGTCAAGAGCCCATGGTGGAGCAGGTTCACCTGACAGGAACTGCAGCCCATCAGGATGGCTAGGTATTTCACTGCAGCCTGTGGAGACTATCAGATCACTGCAGATATCTACACTGTGGCCCATGGAGGACCTATGTTGGAGCAATTTATCCTGAGAAACTGCAGACCATGTAGGGGACTCACAATGAAGATGGGGATAAGTGGGAGGAGGAAGGAGTGGCAGAGAGGAACAGTTACGTGTTGACTGCAACCACCTGTTTTTCACCCTCCCTGCTCCACCCTGGACAGGGGCATAAGGGAATAGAGAATCAAGGGATGAAGTTGAGCCTGCAAAAAATGAGTGGCTTGGGGAGGAAGATGTTTTAGTTTTTGTTTTTGTTTCTCAACTTCCAAATCTATTTTAATTGGTAATAAATTAAATAATTTTTCCACAAGTTCGGTTTGTTTTGCCTATGACAATAATTTGTAAGTGATCTCCCTGTCTTTATCTCAAATGATGATTTTTTTTCATCTTATTTTCTCCCCTCATCCTGTTGAGAAGTGGGAGTGAGAAAAGGGCGGGGTGGCAGTCTGACAGTTAGCCAATGTCAACCCACCACCCATAGGAATCTGGAAATTTTTTTTTATCCAACTATCTTTGATATTAGAGTATCTTAGATTGCCATTGCAACAAATAATGCTCTCAATCTCCTTTGATTGTATTAGGCACTTTGATATGCAGTTCACCTATAGAGATGTACATTTTGACAACTAAATTCAGGTATCTACAGTATGCAAATGAATGTTACCCCATGCAGCTGACAATGGAGGGATATAATTGCATGCGATACTCCTTGAAATCAGAATCAGTCAGTATACAAGGGCAATAAGCATAATGAGAATTTAGTAATTCACCAGACTTTTGAACAATCCTAGGACTAGTGTCTTATAACCAGTCTACAGATGTAGCTTCTGTAATGGTTTGGCAAAAAAAAAGACAGACAGATCAATGTGCACCAGTATATATTTTAATAAATAAGAAGATTTGTTTTGAAGATAATTTTGATTTTGTTAAAACAGCATCAGTGGAATTAGGAACAACTCCAATTCCAATATGAGTCTGTAGTCAAAACAGACACACTTTCTTGAGTAACTTTTTTCAAGCTGTCAAAATTTAGCTAACGAAAGCTAGTCAAGAGGATATATATTGCACTTTGAAAATGTCAAATAAAATCTTTAGAAAATAAATACTTGTTTTGTAACACATCATTAAGTGATTTTACTCTCCAAATGATTCTTTCTGTATAAAATGTTGCTAAAGAATTCCAGATAGATCAAAAGATAAAATGTGAATATGGATACCTTGATTACAGTGATCAGAGAAAACAGACATTTTAAACTATGCAAGAAAAAAAAAAAAAGGGTAAGTTCTTGTTTTCATTCCATTTACCCAGAAGAGAAAGTAAGTACTGGCAATATGAAAACTTTTTCTTTTTTTTTTTTTTTTAATGAAAAGCAATGTAGGGGTAACTGTGCTGCAATGTGCCAAAGCCCCAGTCTGCCATGAAGACAAAATGTTCTTTTAGGACACTGGCTCTCCTTCTGACTTGCAGGTTCAAACAGCAAAATGCCTGTCTCCTTATAAAGTCTCAGGAGGATTCTGATTAACTTCCCTCTTCTAGTTAAGTTTTGGCATATCATTTCATAAAACTGGAATACTAATTAGCTAACATATTGTTTTCTCATTTTTGTCTTCTGCTTTTAGCCAGTTCCCACTGTATACAAATCCAGCTTAGACAATTACAGAGTAATTTATTCATAGGAAAAAATTCTTTATAATCCCACCATTTAGAAACTTATTTATGCTTTCAAGTTTGGTTTTGTTTTTTTTTTACATCTATCCCTTTCAGTTGTATATGTGAAATATATCTGTGATTTCTCTTACATGAGGCTTTTTTTTTTTACAGATTTGGGGATGTGAATAGGTGATAAGGTTAATTTATGTTTAAAATTAAAAAAAAAAAAAAAACAAATTAAGAAATATCAGTGTGTCACATTGTCTGGAAAAAATCTATATGTGTTTATGAAAAGTGGATAGGCATCCTGGAAAGTAATTAATCTGGTCAGATTCAGTCTGACTAGGATGTTGGTTCGTTGTTCATCACCAGATTAATAGGACCCTACAGCGAGTTTCCTGTAGAAAAATATTGGATATGTCATTTTCCCAATAAAAAGGGAAATACTAAGCAGTGAAATGATATACAGCATTGATTAAGTCATTATTTGAGTACCATATGTCTGTATTTTAAGAAAGCTGTAAAAAATTAAACACAGTGAAGAGGCCTAAAAATAGGAGCATTTTCTACTTATCAAAAAAGAAGCTTGCAAAAAAAAAGATATATCATGTGCGCTATATATAGAATAGTTAGAGGATCTATTTATACTGGCAGAATAGACATTTGTACAGGGAGGTTTCTGTTGAAGGTGGAAGGATCTTTTTTAATTATCAGGGAAAGCATTACAATATGTAATGGCCTCCAGCTAAAATTAACAGATCTTATACTAGAACTAAAATGTAACCTTTTATAGTGAAAACAATTAATACTGGAAATTATATCCTAAAAGTATGGGAAATTTTTCATTAGTTACAATCTTTAAAACAATATTGGATGTCTTTCTAATGTGTTTTAATTTAACAACAAATAACTGTCTAGGTACAGAAAGGTATCAAATTATTATAATCATACAATTCCCTCCCTGTTGCTTTGAAAATCTTATATTTTTGCCTCTCTTGAATTATCTTAATCTAATACCCATTGAAATCACATACTCTTGGTACTGATTTCAGGCTGTTTATGACTCCTCTCTCTCTTCTGTCCAGTACAGAGTCTTCCTTTTACATTTTGTAATCCAAAAGCATTAGTGCAAAAACAATTTTATGGAAAGATTCAAAAACATTTTTTGCAGGATCCAACTATTATTAGAAATTACTTCAGATCCATTCGACTACTTCTTTACTATCTTGTTCTCACTAGTTTTCTTTTAACAAGACTCCAAGCAACTGTGTGTGGTCTGGAGAAAGTTTACTGATTTATTTCACTGTTTGTTCATTTTTATTATTTTTTTTTCTTCTGAAAAATACAGCATTTTGCACTTCAGAATTTAATTTTCATTTCATTTCCACACTGTTTGCTGGATTAACTATGATGACTTTGAAGACCCTTCGGATGTGAAGCAGTGAAGCACAGGTTGATTTGGCACAGTACAGCATAGATCTTTACCTGAGAACCTGCTTCAGGTCTAGACCTGCTTTGGATGTAGAAACAGGAAAAACAGCTACCAGTGAAAGCAATTGTGAGTTATGCTCAGCAGCGATAGTAGAAGCCCCAAGCCTAGTATTTTAACCCACAATTAGGAGGTAATGTTGTCTTTATGTCATGCACTAAGTTTATTTTTTATGTTGTTCCTCCTGGTTGGGATGTCACAGAAATAATAATCCTATTAAAATATATGAAGCAGTTATTATTTCAAAGACTACATCTCTGAATACATAACTGAGTCTTTCATGTCTCACTTTATTTTTTTTACTTCCATCACCAAAGCAAAAATGGATTTACTTAACATCTGAGATTATAACAGACTTCTGGTTAGAGATTCCCAGGCTGGCTACAATATTCCCAGGTATAACATTACAATTCTTATGACTTAATCTTGATCTGAGAGATAATTGCAGTATATGCACTCCAAGAAACACCACATTTATCTGCATTTATTGAAACTATCAGATATACTTTTAGATTAATGACCATTCTACTTACTGCATTACTTCTCTAAAATAACAATTAAAATGTATCTGAAGTGGTGGACCGCAAACCAGTTACAGGCTCCCTCATGATGGGATGTATCCTACTTACGTCCCAAGCCAATGTTAGGGCAAGAACCAGAACTAGCTTCTAGTTATGCAAACACACAACATGTTACATGAAGAAGGGAGATGCTGACCGCACAAAAAGAAAAAAAAAGAACTGCTCTAATGTAAACCAGGAACACATTGCAAACACTTTTGCTGTATTTGGATACAGCTTTTAACAGCAATATCATGCAGACTCTTGACTGTGCTCCCATAGTTATCAACATAATTTTTAGTACTGAATTTACTAGAATCCAGTTTGAATTCAGAAGCTGTGATTACATTGTTGAACAGAAAAAAAAGGGCCCCAAGGCCAAGTGGTGAAGACTGGATGGTATCCATACTGCTTAAGATTTATGTTGGAATGGCCAAGCTGGAGAGGCCCAATTAAGCAGCGTGGGCAGTCAGGTTCCAGAGCTTCTTGGCATTCTTTCACTCAGTAGTATGGAGGTAGAAAGTGTACCTAATTTTTCAGTGTCTGAACTACCCTAAAAATTCAAAATACAAAGAAAGTGGCAATTTATTCAAAGAGGGACTTTCTGTCATGAGAGAAAGACAGCAGTGTAGTATAGCTGTAGGTTAGAAACTGAATCAGTGTTACTTCTGCTACCAACTGTATATCCTTTGGTTAACCAGTTAACTTCTCTAGGTATCAGTGTACCACCCATAGAGAGGGTTAGTAGTTGCTTTCCAGAGACGCAGTGAGTCTTAATCTTCTAGAATTTGTTTTGAAAATTAATATTAAAAAAATGACAGTATATGAATGAGAAGTCTTGTTAGAAATCCTTACAAAGAGCTAGCATGGATCTTATTTAGAAATCTAATTGTGATTGATAGTTGGAACTACAAGAGAAGTCATATCTTTTTATTACTCTGTAAAAATTAGAAAATATTTTCTTTATCTTATTACAGCTTATCAGTCTCAGAATTGTTTCCTTACATAATTAAGCTAAACAGAAACATGAGCCTGATGCAAATATAATTCGTGAAGGAATAGGTTTTTTAGGATAGCTTTAACTTGTCTTCTTTTGTGTATATTTGGATTCAGCGATAGTGTGTCTAGGTTAACTGTATATTTCAGCTACATTAAACTACAAAATAGTTGTACTCTTCATAACCGCAGATAATCTCTTTTTTGAAAAATACTGCTTGCTACATTGAACCTGAACTAAATTCTCCACCTTGGAGAGAATATCCAAAAATCATGAAAGTTTGTAAGAAATTCATAGGAAAAATTAAAAATATATAATTTTTTTTTAACTTTAATATAGCTAATCCTACTTGCATTATAACATATAGATGGCACTGGTGAGGCTACATCTCTAATACTGTGTGCAACAGGCATGGTGGTCTTAGGTTGATGGTTGGACTTGATGATCTCGGAGATCTCTTCCAATCTTAAGATTCTATGATTCTATGATAGAGACAGAGGATGGGATCCAATGTATTGAACTGAACTTATTTTTAAATTTTAAGTTCCCTTTTTCCCCAGCTAAATAAGTTTCAGACATGATCATAGGGTAGACATAATTATCTGCAAAAATTTTCAGGGGAAGATTCATTTCAGTTGAATCTAAGCAAATAGCTGTAGTCCTACTGTTTTTTTTTTCTTTTTAAAGGCATCTGTTTCCATCCATTGACTATGCTGCATCTTTAAAATTCTATTACACTGCCAAAGAGCTCTATAAGAAAGAATGCAATCTTCTGCCATTTCTGTTAGCTGGG
>WHYT01017139.1:20949-40831 GCA_009806455.1 Tetrax tetrax | reverse complement strand
AAACTATCAGATATACTTTTAGATTAATGACCATTCTACTTACTGCATTACTTCTCTAAAATAACAATTAAAATGTATCTGAAGTGGTGGACCGCAAACCAGTTACAGGCTCCCTCATGATGGGATATATCCTACTTATGTCCCAAGCCAATGTTAGGGCAAGAACCAGAACTAGCTTCTAGTTATGCAAACACACAACATGTTACATGAAGAAGGGAGATGCTGACCGCACAAAAAGAAAAAAAAAGAACTGCTCTAATGTAAACCAGGAACACGTTGCAAACACTTTTGCTGTATTTGGATACAGCTTTTAACAGCAATATCATGCAGACTCTTGACTGTGCTCCCATAGTTATCAACATAATATTTAGTACTGAATTTACTAGAATCCAGTTTGAATTCAGAAGCTGTGATTACATTGTTGAACAGAAAAAAAAGGGCCCCAAGGTCAAGTGGTGAAGACTGGATGGTATCCATACTGCTTAAGATTTATGTTGGAATGGCCAAGCTGGAGAGGCCCAATTAAGCAGCGTGGGCAGTCAGGTTCCAGAGCTTCTTGGCATTCTTTCACTCAGTAGTATGGAGGTAGAAAGTGTACCTAATTTTTCAGTGTCTGAACTACCCTAAAAATTCAAAATACAAAGAAAGTGGAAATCTATTCAAAGAGGGACTTTCTGTCATGAGAGAAAGACAGCAGTGTAGTATAGCTGTAGGTTAGAAACTGAATCAGTGTTACTTCTGTTACCAACTGTATATCCTTTGGTTAACCAGTTAACTTCTCTAGGTATCAGTGTACCACCCATAGAGAGGGTTAGTAGTTATTTTCCAGAGATGCAGTGAGTCTTAATCTTCTAGAATTTGTTTTGAAAATTAATATTAAAAAAATGACAGTATATGAATGAGAAGTCTTGTTAGAAATCCTTACAAAGAGCTAGCATGGATCCTATTTAGAAATCTAATTGTGATTGATAGTTGGAACTACAATAGAAGTCATATCTTTTTATTACTCTGTAAAAATTAGAAAATATTTTCTTTATCTTATTACAGCTTATCAGTCTCAGAATTGTTTCCTTACATAAATTCTACTCCATAATTAAGCTAAACAGAAACATGAGCCTGATGCAATATAATTGGTGAAGGAATAGGTTTTTTAGGATAGCTTTAACTTGTCTTCTTTTGTGAATATTTGGATTCAGCCATAGTGTGTCTAGGTTAACTGTATATTTCAGCTACATTAAACTACAAAATAGTTGTACTCTTCATAACTGCAGATAATCTCTTTTTTGAAAACTACTGCTTGCTACATTGAACCTGAACTAAATTCTCCACCTTGGAGAGAATATCCAAAAATCATGAAAGTTTGTAAGAAATTCATAGGAAAAATTAAAAATATATAATTTTTTTTTAACTTTAATATAGCTAATCCTACTTGCATTATAACATATAGGTGGCACTGGTGAGGCTACATCTCTAATACTGTGTGCAACAGGCATGGTGGTCTTAGGTTGATGGCTGGACTTGATGATCTCGGAGATCTCTTCCAATCTTAAGATTCTATGATTCTATGATAGAGGCAGAGGATGGGATCCAATGTACTGAACTGAACTTATTTTTAAATTTTAAGTTCCCTTTTTCCCCAGCTAAATAAGTTTCAGACATGATCATAGGGTAGACATAATTGTCTGCAAAAATTTTCAGGGGAAGATTCATTTCAGTTGAATCTAAGCAAATAGCTGTAGTCCTACTGTTTTGTTTTTTTTTCTTAAAGGCATCTGTTTCCATCCATTGACTATGCTGCATCTTTAAAATTCTATTACTACTGCCAAAGAGCTCTATAAGAAAGAATGCAATCTTCTGCCATTTCTGTTAGCTGGGAGTCCTCACTCAGGGTTCTGTCTGCGTGTGCTACATGAAGACCAGGAGGAAGAGAAGAGGTATTGCAGGGTTCTCCAGAGAAAAGATTTAAAGAACTAAAACTGTTAGAGTAAAGTTAAAAAAAAAAAAGAGTTATTTATTTTGGAGAATAAAAATAACGTAGAAGAATATGGCTTCACCAAGAGCAGATCGTGCCTGACCAATTTGGTGGCCTTCTATGACGGGGTGACAGCATCGGTGGACAAGGGACGGGCAACGGATATCATCTACCTGGACTTGTGCAAAGCTTTTTACACTGTCCCGCACGACATCCTTCTCTCTAAACTAGAGAGGCATGGGTTCAATGGATGGACCACTTGGTGGATAAGGAGTTGGCTGGATGGCCGCACTCAGAGGGTGGTGGTCAACGGGTCAATGTCCAAGTGGAGATTGGTCACCAGTGGCGTCCCTCAGGGGTCAATGTTGGGCCCGGCCCTGTTCAACATCTTTGTCAGCAACACGGACAATGGGATAGAGTGCACTCTCAGAAAGTTCGCCGATGACACCAAGCTATGTGGTGCCGTCGACACGCTGGAAGGGAGGGATGTAATCCAGAGGGACCTGGACAGGCTGGAGAGGTGGGCCCGTGCCAACCTCATGAAGTTCAACCAGGCCAAGTGCAAGGTCCTGCACCTGGGTTGTGGCAATCCCAGGCACAAATACAGGCTGGACGGAGAATGGATTGAGAGCAGCCCTGAGGAGAAAGACTTGGGAGTGATGGTGGACGAGAGGCTCAACATGAGCAGACAAGGCACTCTTGCGGCCCAGAAGGCCAACCGCATTCTGGGCTGCATCAAGAGAAGCATGGCCAGCAGGTCAAGGGAGGTGATTCTGCCCCTCTACTCTGCCCTGGTGAGACCCCACCTGGAGTACTGCGTCCAGTTCTGGAGTCCCCAACATAAGAAGGACATGAACCAGTTGGAGAAGGTCCAGAGGAGGGCCACCAAGATGATCAGAGGGCTGGAGCACCTTTCCTATGAGGACAGTCTGAGAGAGTTGGGGCTGTTCAGCCTGGAGAAGAGGAGGCTCCGGGGAGACCTGATAGTGGTCTTCCAGTACCCCAAGGGGGCCTACAGGAAAGATGGGGAGAGGCTGCTCAGTAGGGCCTGTTGTGATAGGACAAAGGGTAATGGGTTTAAATTAGAGGGAGGTAGATTTAGACTGGATATTAGGAAAAATATTTTTACAATGCGAGTTGTAGAACAGTGGAACAGGTTGCCCAGAGAGGTGGTGGATGACCCATCCCTGAAACGTTCAAGGCCAGGCTGGATGAGGCTCTGAGCAACCTGATCTAGTGGGGGATGTCCCTGCTCCTTGCAGTGAGGTTGGACTAGATGACCTTTGAAGGTTCCTTCCAACTCTAGCCATTCTATGTTTCTATGATTCTATGGAACAAATAGGTAGAGAAACTCATGTACCTGAAGCATTAGGCTGCGTGTACCCAGAACTAAAGATTTGCTCTCGGCAACATCAAAAGGGATGCCTTCTTCAGCTACTTCTCCCTGAAGGTCTCTACGATTTTGGTAAGCCAGCTTGGGTGTGAGTACATGAAAATGATTTATTTTTTTCCCAGATCTGGTACCTATACATCAGAAAGTTCAAAGTAATTTGTTATGTTATGCATCAGCTCATGTTATGTTAAGTTAGTACTCAAGCGCTACATGAAAAAAGATTTGTCAGATTCTGCCTGAATGATCAGCAGTAGCCATAGTCATCATTTTTTTTGAGGACAGTCTTTATCCCCTAAAATGGGTCTGATTCCTTCTAAATCAGAGAAAGAGACTGCTTGCAGAAATTTTTATTTTAAAATTTATATTAGCATTTCTATTTCCTAAAACATAAATCCAGCACAATGTATACAGTCAGCAATCTGAGCTATCTACAGCAAGAAACTCTGTCTTCATCCACTCTGTATCAAATTTTTATGTGCCTAAAGCTCTTTCAGATTTCAACTTCTGCGTATGGAATCTCTGCTTTAAATCAACATATGTCTTTTCCTAATTAAATGTATGCCTGATGTTACTGTGGAAGGAAATCCTGCTAGGCCCACGAAATTTTTTATGTTTTTGAGATCACTAATGTTTACAGGTGTGATCACATAAAGTTAAATCCTTCATTACTAGTTCTTTGCATATAAAATGAAAATTAATTATAAAAAGCATTCAAAAAAGATGGTCTCCGCTTCTTTTAAGAAGGTTATAATGCATTTAAGCAATGCTTTGATATAGTGATTTGTATTCACATACAAATGTTAAAGTTGCACAAATTAAGTTTACTGGCACTGCTCCTAATATTACAAAAGGCTCAGACTTGATAAACTTATCTTACATAGAAACCATGACTACTTTAGAATCTGATTGTGGTTTTTTATTTTGTTAACTATGCTTAGTCAATATGACAAAATATGTGGGGTTTTGGATTTTTTTTTTTTAGAATTTCACAAATGGGTTTTCTCAACATAGCACAGAGGTGCATAGCACAGAGGAATTGCAAATTTATCTTCCCGGTATTGTTCAGGATCATGTAAATGTATTATAGTTAGTTTAAAACTCTACTGCTTTGCAAAACATAGCAGCACAAACATTTTAAGAGCAATTTTATAATTTTCATATTTACCAGAATAATCTACTGTACTACAGGCTAGTCATTCTCACTTTTATCCCTGGGCAAATTATGCAGCAAGCCTTTGTGAAAGTCATTTTGCAGCACATGAATGGGAAGAATTTGATTGGAAATAGCCAGCATGGATTTACCATCATGCACAACAAGCCTGATTGCCTTTTAAGATGAAGTGACTAGAGCCATGCATAAGGAGAGAGCAGCAAATTTTTTTGTACCTTAACTTTAGCAAGGCTTTCAGCATGGTCTCCCACACCATCCTTTTATCCAGTCTGGATGATCGAGGTGGGTGGACTATCAGATGGATGAAAAAAACAGCTTAATAATCATGTTCAAAGGGTAGAGGGTTACTGGAGGCTGGTTACAAATGAGAGTTCCTTGGTGGTCCACACTGGCACATATCCTGATACTTGCTGTTTATCAATGGGCTGGATGAAAGAACAGGGAGCAGCAGCATCATCAGATTTGCAGATGATGACACTCTGGAAGTGCAGGTGATACAATGGAGAGCAGAATTGCCATCCAGAGGGACCTAGACAGAGGAATGGGCCATCAGAGTGTTGTGAAATTCAACAAGGACAAAGGCAAGTGGGTGAAAGTTCTGCAATATTCAGGCTGGGAACTTAATGGGTGGGACTCAGCTCTGCATAAAAGTACTTGGGGGCCCCTGGGGACAGCAGGCTCAAAGAAAGTCTGCAGTGTGGCCTGGCAGCAATGAAGGCTAGCAACATTTGGTGTTGTATTAACAGAAGCACAGTCAGTTCATAGAATCATAGAATGGTTAGGGTTGGAAGGGACCTTCAAAGGTCATCTAGTCCAATCCTCCTGCAAGGAGCAGGGACATCTCCAACTAGATCAGGTTGCTCAGAGCCTCATTCAATCTGGCCTTGAGTGTTTCCAGGGACGGGGCATCCACCAACAATCTGGGCAACATGTTCCAGTGTTCTACCACCCTCATTGTAAAAAATTTCTTCCTAATACCTAATGTAAATCTATCTCCCTCTATTTTGAAACCATTATTCCTTTCTATTCAGCACTCATTAGACCACATCTGCATTCAGCTCTGGGGTTCACAATACATAAAAGACTGACAAAATGGGCAGCTTCAGAGAAGGCCACCAGGATGATCAGGGCTGGACCGCTTGCCCCACGAGGAGAGGTTGAAAGACTGGGGTTTGTTCAGCTTGGGGAAGAGATGGCTTTGAGGGCACACAAAATCCACATTGTGCATATGCATATATTTTGCACCTTCATCTTGATGAACCAGAAAGGTATAGGATAAGGCTGTTGGTGCTGTTTGTGCTTGTGAGTCTTCATAGGCAGTGTAGACAGTAAAGCATTTTCTGTTTTCATGTGAGCTGTTCTATGCTGATAAGATGATGGGACCCCAGTCAAGGAAATTGTTTTGGCCTATGACAGAGACATTCGGAAAAGTCACTTCTGAAGAATGACTTTCAGAGAAAGACAATTTGTAAAGTTTGAATTAAGAAAAGATAATTTTGTACATTTTAATAGATAGGGTTTGAAAATTTTAATGGTTAGTTTTTACTATAGAAGCATGTCTGTTTTACATAATAACTAAAACTTACAGAAAAAAATTACCAGACAAGACAAAACAGCTCATCTTAATTACGAAGGTAACAATGAGTTTTATTTGGACCCTCAAGGTAATAGCTGTCTGGATTTTGCATCGCTATGTATACATGATGTATAGTCACTGTTGTAAGTAATCAAGTAAATAAGTAAGTAATCAAGTCAAATTAGTATGGGGGAAAGATTTGTGCTAACCAGTGCACAATCTTGCTATTAATACTGTTGTGTTTTTGTTTAGTGAAGGGGGGGCCTAAAGTGGTAGCTTCTGTAGGAAACTGCTAGAAGTTGCTCCCCTTTGTTCAGTGGACTCGTCTGGACCTAGGGTGCACCCGCTGCTGGCCAAAGCCGAGCCGATTGGGAGCAGAATGTTCCCCGATAACGTATTTAAGAAAGGGAAAACAGAAAAAAAAAGGAGAAGTTGTGAAGCAGCTGAGCAGGGGCACAGATGGGGAAGCGAGAGCCTTGTGGGCCTTGCAGGCCTCACCCTCTGGCCTCCCACTGGGAGGCCGACTGGGCCCAGCTCAGCTTGGCCTGGCTGCAAGAAGTGGAGAGGAGATGAGATGGATGATGTGAAGAGATTCCGAGAGGTATCTGCCTGCCTGTTGTAAAGAATTTTGTCTTGTGAGAGGAATGGCTGCAGATGCCAAGGTCAGTGAAGAAGGAGGGGGAGGAGTAATGTGGCTCGTGGCCAAGATTCCCCTGCAGCCTGTGGTGATGACCATGGTGGAGCAGATTGTCCCCCTGCAGCCCATGGAGGTCCATGGAGGAGCAGAGATCCTCCTGTGGAGGACCCCATACCGGGGGAGGTGGATGCCTGAAGGAGGCTGTGGTCCATGGAGGGCCCGCTGGGGCAGCTGTTCTGGAGGGACTGCACCCCGTGGAAGAGATGACCCACATCAGAGCAGTTTCATGAAGGACTGTGGTACGTGGGTGGGACCCCCCACTGGAGCAGGGGAGTAATGTGAGGAGTTCTTCCCCTGACAGTGAAGCAATGGCGTAAAACATGTGATGAACTGACCATGACCCCCATTCCTTCTTCCCCCCTGTGCCGCTCGGGGCGGGGGGGGAAGGTAGTACAGATAATGTTAAGCTCAGGAAGAGGGAGGGGTGAGGGAAGGTTATCTTGTTCTCTGTCTCATTATCCTGCTGGTTTTAGTAATAAATGAATAGTTTTCCCCAAGTTGAGTCTGGTTTTGCTCGTGACGGTAACTTTAAGGATTTCTCCCTGTCCTTATCTCAAACTTCGAGCTGGTTTTTTTTTTATATTATCTCCCCCTGTTCTCCTGGAGGGTGTAGGGAGCGTGAAAGAGAGACTGCATAGTCTGGTCCGGATTGGGGCTGAACTATGACAAATATGTTGGAAATGAGAAAGTTTTAGTGTCAGATTCATTTATTTTAAGAAGATGTGCATTTAAAACTTAAATACATTCATAAAAGTAAGAGCACACTTGGTTTATGCTGTCACCTGACACTGATTAAAGCTGCATCAGGCCAAGCTGTCCATGTATTTTATCCTTTTCTTAACAACTTTTCCTGATGTCTGTAATTTTGCAAGTTGTGTAGGTAAACAATTCTGTCATGAATCAATCTATGACATCTTAATCAAGATAAGATCACAAAATCATTTATATTTTCCTTAATACAGTTGAAAAATATGTATTAAACAACAGTTTATTTACAAATATAATCAATGATCATGGTAGAAAAACATAAAAACAGTTTTTAAAAAGTGTTTTATCCTTATTTATTTGAGATTTTGAAGAAACACATAAAAATCAGAAGAGGAAATAATTTTAATTTATACATTTGATCGTCTTAGTGACTCTTGATCCTCGTGCTGTAAGTTGTGACTTACATAGTTTCTTGGAGACAATACCAAAAACGTGTGTTATGTGTTAAGGAGGGGTTGGATTTACCTTATATGCACATCAAATATTAATACATTATGTGTTCTGAGACAGATCTAATAGAAAGCTGGTAAAAAACTATATAGAAAAATAGTTAATTTTGTAATTAAACAGACAAGCAAAAGCAAATGTACAACCAAATGTATTAAAAGAATTGGTAGATAAATCTTTCTGAAATGATACTGTAATTCCATTAATATCAAAACACTGGAGAAGTTCTAGCAAATAAGAATAAAAATTGCATTTTTTTTTTTAAGATAATTGAGATTACCTAGTAAATTATAATCCTGTTGATTCATTATTATGAATATTTTATTAGGTAATATGTGGCATGATGATAGATAAGTATAATATAATAACAATCAATATCAATCTTCAAAAAAAGAGAACTTATTTGATTCACACCTTATACTTTTGATGAGATTCTAAGTTGGTTGAAGAAGTTAATACTAATACAAGATAAATCTCATAAAGATTTTTTTTTCTTTGGTAGAACTTTATATATTCCTTAAAAATAAAACTTGAAACAATATCAAAATTGTTTACACTAAATGGATTATAAATTTAATTGAAATGGGTAATAATCATCAAAGGTTATATTTCTAATGATACCAATAAAGACCAGGTCTTAGTCTAAATATTTAATATAACATTATTTAATGAATGATGAAAAAAACGCATTTAAGCATTAGTGTTAAAGTTTAGAAACAATACAAAATCGTAACTATTGCTTTCCCTGGGAAATAAAAGGGTCTCTTAGTGTGAAGTAGAAATGTTGCAAATTTTATTTTGGTTTTTTTTTTTTTTAGATAGGATCTATTCTGTCCTTGGCACCATGTGATAAATGAAAGGTATCATCAAAGTTTCAAAGTAAAGCAGACATATTTAAATGAAAGAATAAAATACTGCAGATGAAGATGATCCTCTGTGAAGTTCTGTATACTTTGAACATTTTTTAAAGGTTTGTAAATGTTCTGTTTACTTAGGGACAGGCCTGGATTCATCTTCCCAAAATGTAGGAATATAAGATAGAATTATAAATAAATAAGATTAAATTGTTAGATAAAATGAATCCAGGCTAGAAGCTCACTTTTCATCTTCTGAAAGTCACATATAAAATTCTATTAGAAAGATGTACAGTACAGGAAGTTCATGAATCTGTTCAATCTCATACTCAACATAAGACTCTTTATTATTGTTTTGTTTCATTTTCCAAATTGGAGCTGATTGCATCCACACAGATTTCTATCTCCAATAATATGCTGGCTAATCTTTTATGTTTATTTTCATGGAAAATACATGTTCTTATGTGCTTATATGAAATTCAGACATACAGAGTCAAAATAATTTTTCAAAGACCTTATGTGATGTTCCTAGCACTTATCCAGCACTCAGCAACTGAGTAAACATACATGAGCAATCCTAGTGATATAACTGATTCAATCAATACTTGTAAAATGATGGAAATATTTTAGAAGAGATTGGCAAAGATCCAAATAAAATCTAGAACACAATTCTATTAAACTGTCCTTCAGGTTAATTCTGATGATTAATTTACATTATGAAACATATGCTATTTGAAAATTCACTGTTAAAATATTTTTCTTCAGAACATTCTAACATAGAAAATACTTGATAATACCAAGATATGATGATATGTACATTTAAAATGCCAGAAGTAAACTAAAAGATAGATATCTATAGTATTGAATTCTTTAAAGAGATTATATTAAAATAAAAATGCTATAAAGAGCTTTGCAAAAGAAGGAATATGATTTAAGATGTCAGAACCACTTTTCTTTTTTTCAGTTTTGATTTTACTTACAAATTTCTCCTTATATAACACTATTAATAATAATAATCACTTATCTGTGCAGATATCACAGCAATCCATGCACTATAATCACCCCTTCATCTGTATTTTACTATGTTTAACTTCAGCTCAACAGTTACAGAACTTAAAGCATAAAAAAGAGGTACAATTTCAGCTCTGTCTTTCTGATAAAGCAAGAACTTTCTCTACAATATACTCTAAAGAACTTTTTTTTTACTACTTAGCATTGTGGTAGATTTTATTTTTTTTTTTAAATATAGAAATTTTTAAGGATCTTTGAGAGACTAATCACTGTATCACAATGAATTATTTTTGTCACCCTCCCGCAGATTTTCAATCTGAGTTTTTGTGAAACTAATTTAATCTTTGCTTATGCCTTGTGTAGAGTAGCTCTGCAGCTCACAAGAAAGTCAAACACAGCTCCTGTGTTGAAGCTATGTCATGTGCCTGCCAGATGGATTGTAATGACCAGTGACAATGAAGGGATGGAAAGAGAGCTGTCAGGCAAGTTACATTGCCAAACGAATTGCACCTTTTATTTGCCCATAGCTATCATAGAATCATAGAATCACATGGTTGGATGGGACCTATGAGATCATCTAGTCCAACCGTCTTCCCACTACCATTGGTGCCAGAGCTACTAAAACAACTACTATCTACTGAGCACAAAAGAATTTAGGTGACTATTCAGACTGAAGTGCCCATTTTGTATGTATTTAACTTATCAGAATCACCAGTACAAAAACAAACAAACAAACAAACAAAACCAAAACCAAACAAAACACATACACAAAAACTAACAACAAAAGAAACACAAATAAACAACAACAAAAAAAATGTATTCAAGCCTAAAGTCTTATAGATTTGAGGTCCACTTACAAACACCATTGCGTAATGGAGGAGTGGCCACTCTAGGGATTTAGTTTTATCTCCAGTTTATAAAATGCTCCCAGGAGATTTTTGTCTGTTGATAATCTAAGGAATGTGGTATTTGCCTTGTGACACTTCATCGCATAAAAAAGCAGCATGCAAAACATTTAAGAAGGGTAGCAATTCCTGGATTTTTCACTTCTGTTATGATGTCACCGTTTTATTTAACTGACTCTTTTAATTTTTGTCTTCTAAACTGTTTTCAAAGGTTATATTCATTTTCTTAATCTCAGATGTTTAGTGTCTTTTAAAATGCCCTTGAATATAAGTATGTTTGGATTCCAGTGGGCAGTTCAGAATGGTCAAAGTCCTGTAGTTTATCTGCCAGCTTGAGTAGCCAATCTCAAGATCAGATCAAATGGCTCCAGAAGCATATATTTATGCTATTAAGTCCAGTCACTAAAGTCTCCTCTGTAAAGTTTTTACCTGGATTGAAACAGTTAGAGTTCCCTTTCTTCTTTTGGTTTAGTTGTTGGAAAGAAGTGGATGTTTTGGAGTGTTATTCATTTTATCAGACAGTAGATAACTAAAGTCAAATTAATTGACCGCCGCCGCCCCCCCCCCCCTTTAAAAGACTGTTTCCCTCCATTGGCTATAAGAAAGCCCAAATAACTGTGTCATATTGACATTTTTTTTATTTCTTAAACTCGTAGAGAAAAATCTCTCATCAGATGTTTTATTGAATCTGGCTTTTAGGCTTTTGCTTACTTGCACTGTCTTCCAAAAGTACTTCCAATATTAATTTGTAAACAGCAATATGAATCCTCATTTCAAAATCTAGGTTAAAATCTGAGGTTAAATTGTTAAACACATATTTAGCGTAATAATACTATAGTTGATCTGGTTGTTTTTTTTCTGATTGTCTGTGCAGAGGTAGATTCTACATCTTCTGGAATATGACTTTTCATGGTCTGTCAGCACTCCAGTACAGTTACCTAACACATACTGATGGTCAAATCAGATCATCTGGCAAGTCCATGTTAAATGTATGTCTTAGACATTTTTGATTCCATGTAGTGGTTCTAACTTAGACTCTTCTACAAGGTGACTAAAATTAGATGGCAGGAATTCAGCAACAATTTGTTTGAAAATTCTGTTAAGAAAACAATCTCATTCTATAGTTAAAATGAAATAAAACTTTGAAAATAAAACGTATGCTTATTAGGCCAAAATAGCCTGGGATTCCTTTGCTTTATTTTTGTTCCAGTCTTGAATTTTATCGCCAGATTGAGAAACAATTACTGAGCTCTCATAAATGTGTTAAACTGTGTACATCAGACCCAAACTGCAAATACGTAAACCTCATCTCAGATATATAGTTTGCTTTTCCTGTATATCAACAATGTGTTCAGAACATGCTTTCAACATATTCCTTTAATGTCAAAATTGCAGAATGTTTAAGATAATAAGAAATTAAAGTTATTTACTGCTCATAGTATTTTGCTAAGGTTTAATGCATGCCTGTAGATCTCAGGCTTTAGAATTAGCTTTCCTTTTTTTTTTTTTTAGCTTAAAATTCCAGATTATTTTACTTTGAGAATACTTTATCTTCAAATATCACTTATTCAATAGTTTATATGAGGAAACAGCAGTGGTTCCAATATGAATCCCTGTAGTATGCTGCCAAAACCTCTCTCATGGCTCAGAAAAATTGGAATAGATCTAGCTTTTTCAACATGGCAATTTATTTTGATTCTTTCATATGTATGTGTTCTGTTTTTTTTTAGTGAGAGGGGGCCTAAGGTGGTAGCTTCTGTAGGAAACTGCTAGAAGTCGCTCCCCTTTGTTTAGTGGACTTGTCCAGACCTAGAATGGACCCACTGCTGGCCAAGGCTGAGCCAATTGGTAGCAGAATGTCCCGTGATAATGCCTCTGCAATAACATATTTAAGAAGGGGAAAACAGAAAAAAAAAAAAAGAGAGAGATGATGTGAAGCAGCTGAGCCGGGGCAGAGAGAGGAGGTGTGAACCTTGTGGGCCTTGCAGGCCTCACCCACTGGCCTCCCACTGGGCAGCCGACTGGGCCCAACTTGGCCCAGCCTGGCTGCAAGAAGTGGAGAGGAGATGAGAAGTGAATAAGATTTAAAAAAGGATCCTGAGAGGCATCTGTCAGCCTGTTGTGAGGAATGGCTGCAGATGCCAAGGTCAGTGAAGAAGGAGGGGGAGGAGTAATGTGGCTCCTGGCCAAGATTCCCCTGCAGCCTGTGGTGACAACCATGGTGGAGCAGGTTGTCCCCCTGCAGCCCATGGAGGTCCATGGAGGGGTGGAGATTCATGTGCAGCCCGTGGAGGACCCCATGCTGGGGCAGGTGGATGCCTGAAGGAGGCTGTGGCCCATGGAGGGCCCGCTGGGGCAGCCGTTTTGGAAAGACTGCACTCTGTGGAAGAGATGACCCACGCCAGAGCAGTTTCATGAAGGACTGTGGCCCGTGGGAGGGGCCCCACAAGCAGAGGAGTAATGTGAGGAGTTCTTCCCCTGACAGTGAAGCAGTGGCATAAAACAACGCATAATGGACTGACCACAACCCCCATTCTCTTTTCCCCTCTGTGCCACTCAGAGTGGGGGAAGGTAGTAAAGATAATGTTAAGCCCAGGAAGAGGGAGGGGTAGGGGGAGGTTATCTTGTTCCCTGTCTCATTCTCCTGCTAGTTTTAGAAATAAATGAATAGTTTTCCCCAAGTTGAGTCTGGTTTTGCCAATGATGGTAACTTTAAGGATTTCTCCCTGTCCTTATCTCAAACTTCGAGTCTTTTTTCCTTATATGATCTCCCCCTGTTCTCTCGGATGGTGGAGGGAGCGGGAGAGAGACTGCGTAGTCTGGTCCAGATCGGGGCTGAACTACGACAGTATGCTTCACTATTTGTAAAGGAAAGTAGTCTTGTTTCTGCTGAAACCTTACACAATTTTGTAGAGTTGGTTATTCTTCTTATAAATACAAAGTAAGTTTTTCATATTGACAATTTTCATACTCTTTTCATCCTGTATAGATAAAATTAAGTGCATTTTTCTCATTAAATAAAAATTACGTTATATTCTTATTTGCATTTTTTTTAACAAGTTGAGAAATAGGTTCAGTATTTTTTATGTTATATTCCCAGTGTACCCAAGGATAATGTTTCAAGTGTTTCTTCCATCTTTTTTCAAGTTAGTCAATCAATGAGTTAAGTTAAACTACACTAGGTTTCTTTACTTTCATTTCAAGAATGTACCAGAAATGCTGTCTGACTTTAATCAGCTTAACTTCTTTGCTGAAAGCCTCTATTATGAAAATAATGCACAAATTAGTCTTTACTGATTATATGGTCATTACAGTCCTTAAAAGACAGTCTTTTATGCTTTACAGGACTGATGCCTAAGAGGTCTTTATGTAGCATTATAGCAGAGAACTTAGTTGGCTGATTTTATTCTGTGAAAAATACATTTCCCTTTTTTTTTAATCTACATAGAGAAAACAGCAGTTTAGACCTTTACAAAAAATGTCTTTCAAGGCACATCTTTTCAAAACACAGAAATTGTTAACTCCATTATTCACTTCTCCAGCTTGGATTGAACACATGGAGGGAATAAACAATTACCTCTTCTTTTTTTTTGTAAGTGGTGGAAAGTGTTTTAAAGTGGTAGCTGAGGTCATACAGCTTCAAATAAAACAGTTAGCTACTGGATTGAATTCTTCACGTTTAACTGCTGTGCAAAATACTTGCTGTGATATTTAATGTACAGAAAAAAAAATAGGAGTAATTATTCAGAATGATTAAGTACTTTTGTATGTTAAGTAAACAAATCTGTTTGCTTCAATATTTGAATAATACTAATTTAAAACATTCAAAGAAACCTCTCTCCCTGGTGTTTGAGCAAGTCATCCAGTAAATCAGTTGAAAATAAACAAAATAGTCTAAATTCACAGTGTGTCCTTAGCACTGTGAGCTACTTTGCTGATGAGGTGTAGCTGTAGTTGATAAGACATTAAACTGCTAGCCAGCTTTCTCTGAGCTTTGTAGTGCTGTTATGAAGTAAGGAACAGTGAGTTGGAACAGAACTTTAAAATAAGGTTAAAAGCTGATGATAGCTTTTTAACTCTTTAAAATGTAGCTACATATTATTTTCGTCAGGTTCATGTTTTGGTGTTTGCAGGTGGAATTTTTTTTTTTAATAAAAGTGAAAGGAAAAAGGTTGCATCTGGATCAAAATACAAATCTAGTAAGAAGATAGAATACCTTTTTATTGTTTTAATTTAGTATATTAAAGGGCATGGCAATTATCCCTATGCTAATCAAAATAAATCCTGAAAGCTTATGATTAATAGCTATTGCAAACTACCTCGTTATATAGTTCTTCCATAAATCAAACAACTTTTTTTTTTTCCATAAAAATAGATTTGATTTATTTTTATTCCTAATAAAATAAATAACAGCTCTCAGATGTACACATATATTTAATAACTATATTGATTTGTTCTTATGCAAAACCTGTTCTTATATAGTTTTTTTGCCACTTGCCTGGTTTTTATCACTTTTCCGTGCAGTGCTGGACTGAGGGTAGGACAGAGGCAGGGCCAAAGAGGAGCAGCTCCCTGTGTCATCCTCCAAGGATATATTGGGTTCATGCGGCAAGTTTTTGGTAGCAGGGACACTGCAGGGTGCCTTCTGTGAGAAGATACCAGGAGCTGCCCCCATGTCAGAACCACTTCCAGCTGCCTACAAGAAGGACCCACTGCTAGGTAAGTTGAGCCAATCAGTGATTGGTGGCACCTCTGTGGGTACCATATTTCAGAAAGGATAAAAATGCGGTGTAGCAGCTTTGAGAGATGAGTGAGAAAATGGGAGAGAAACAATTCTGCAGACACCAAGGAAGGAGGAGGAGGAGGCGCTTCAGATGCCAGAGCAGAGATTCCCCTGCAGCCCATGGTGACACAGGTATCCACACCTGTTGAGGACCCCAGGCTGAAGCAGGCTGGATGTGCCCTGAAAGAAGCTACAGCCTGCAGAGAGCCAACACAGGGGAGTAATATTACTAATTGGCAATAAAATAAATTAATTTCCCTAAGACAAATCTAGTTTGCCTGTGATGGTATTGATGAGTGATCTCCCTGTCCTTTTCTTAACCCATGAGATTTCCAACATATTTTCTCACGCTGTCCTAATGAGGAGTGGGAGTGATGTGGTGGCTGGGTGGGCACCTGACAGCCAGCCAAGACAAACCCATCACAGAGCTCTTTACAAAAGGACCTGTTTAATATCTCTCTCTCTATATTGACTGACAAAACCCCAAAGTTACTAACTTTAATTACATTATTAACTTTCTGATGATTGAAATTAGGTGAGTTAAAGAACAGCTGTAAAGATTCTCTGAATTTTGCATCAACATTACAATACTGATATCTTATGTAGAAATATTTCTGTCTAAAAAAATCTAAATATTTTAAAAGTGGTATTCACAGAGGAAAAAAAAAAGAATTATGACATTTTGGAGAAGCCACTACTTCTGCACAAAGTGCAAACTGCTGCTGTCATAGGCACACCTGAAGATGACAGAAATATTCAAAATGTTCCACAGTAGTACTGACAAACTGTTGCTGACTGACACTTGCCAACACTGAGAATTATGTGCAATGGAGTATAGCAGTTAGTTGTGCATTATGGGAAATTCTAAAGCTTTATGTAGGCTTTTGCTGGGAATTTTAATCATTATGTTCTCTAGGTTAATAATAAATACTCTATATTGTTAAGAAGAAATCAGTATCATAAGTAAAGATTTGTGAAAAAAAATATTTATAGGTAAATGACCGATCAAAATGAGAGAGTATTAGATCATGATTCTATTTACTTTAGAGTTCAAAGTGATGCTTTTAGATCAGTTTGCAAAATAAAAGCTTGTATATGAAATAAATATGTCACTCTGTTTCTTTGCTGTTCAGATTTATTACAGCTCATATGCCTAAAATGAAATTAAACCAAATGTAGTCTATTGCAGAGTCAGGAATGCTTAATGTGACTTTAACTGAGTTGTCTGGGAAACACCATAACTCTAGAACTGCTGCAGCTCTCACTTTTTTGTGGAATGGTAAATAACATAGTACTTTGTTGTAGGGTTTTTTTTTTATTCTTGACTTAAAAACTGTTTCTTTTGTTAGTTTTTCATTATTGTTTTTGAACTAATGATTGACAGATTCTCCAGATTTTCTCTTTGATAAAATTTTAAGAATCACTTCTGCAATCAAAAATGAGGAAAAAGGTATAAATCAAACTAAAACTATCACACAATGTAATAGTTACTTCTGGAAGTATGAGATGCTTTTTAATCACTTTTAGGGTCTTATTGTATTTAATAATGACAAAACCACCATAATATGTTGATGTATTTTTTTTTTGTGCTTTGTGTGAGAATAACATGAGATGAAAAATTAGCTAATTTTACAGTGGCCATAAAGTGAGAGAAAAATGGTTGTTTTTTTGCTTCTATGTTGCATATTGCATTCTGTGATTGCTAACGGGCTACCTTGGAGCAAGTAAGTGGGAAGCAGACAGAGAACAGCTGAGGCAGCAAGAACTCTGTAATTTATTACAAAAATGACTGAGAGGGCCTGAAGTTGTACAGCAGTGTGTTCCAAACATAAGGTCAGGCTCTGATTCAGCAAGGCACATCATAGGCATATTTGCAAGCATGTTTTCAATTGTTTAAGCAAGTGAAGGTCATATATATAAGGACTAAGACCTTGAACTGGATGTATGTTGGTTGAGGTGCACTGAACTGTAGTCTTTCTTGCTTAAAGCAGACTGGTAGATTGACAAAGCAAGGTCAAGAAACAGTAACATTTTATTATTGTTATAATTAAATTTTATATCTAAGAGTGCTGAGGGAACTGGCTGATGTAGTGGCAAGCCAGTCTCCATGATATTTTAAAAGTCATGGCAAGTCAGGTGAAGTCCCCGCTGGCCGGAAAAAAAGGAAAAACATTGTACCCATCTTTAAAAAGGGCAGAAAGGAGGATCCTGAGAACTATCGAGCTGTCAGCCTCATGTCTGTAACCGGGAAGATCATGGATCAGATCCTAGAAGCTATGCTAAGGCACATGGAGGACAGGGAGATTTCAGACAACCACCAAAAGCACGTCCTGCCTGACAAACCTAGTGGGCTTCCATGAGTGACTGCATCAGTGGACAAGGGAAGAGCTACAGATGCTGTCTATCTGTAATTCTGTAAGGCCTTTGACATGGTCACCCACAACATCCTTCTCTCTAAATTAGAGAGAAATTTATTTGATGGGTGGACTGTTTGGTGGATGAGGAATTGGTTGGATGGTCACATCCAGAGGGTAGTCATCAATGGCTCAATGTCTCCATGGATATCTGAGAACAGTGGTGTCCCTCATGGGTCTACTCTGTTCTGGTGAGATCCCACCTGGAGTACTGTTTCCAGCTCTGGAGTCCTCAGTACAGAAACAATGTGGACCTATTGGAGCAGGTCCAGAGGAGGGCCACAAAGATGATTGGAGGGTTGGAGCACCTCTCCTATGAGGACAGGCTGAGAGAGATGTGGCTGTTGAGCCTGGAGAAAAGAAGGCTTCAGGGAGACCTCGTAGTGGTCTTCCAGTACTCCAAGGGGGCCTACAGGAAAGATGGGGAGAAACTCTAGCAGGGCCTGCAGCAATAGGGAGAAGGAGTAATGGCTTTAAACTAAAAGAGGGTGGATTTAGACTAAATATAAGGAAGAAAGTTTTTTACAATGAGGGTGGTATAACACTGGAACAGGTTGCCCAGAGAGATGGTGGATGCCCCATCCCTGGAAACATTCAAGGCCAAGTTGGATGAGGCTCTGAGCAACCTGATCTAGTTGGAGATGTCCCTGCTCCTTGCAGGGGGGTTCCTCTAGATGACCTTTAAAGGTCCCTTCTAACCCGAATTATTCTATGACTCTATGATGCTAATACGTGATTTGGCAAAACCAAAAGGCTCTAGCTATTACTGGATCTTTACTAAGCTCTGTCTTGGTGGAAAGGAACTTTTACTTTACATTGAACATAGAGATGACAAAGGTACATATCTATGAGGGTGGCTTCTCATCCAGGAAAGGATATTCTGTTAAACTAAGCTTGCATGAAGACTCTTTAGTGTCACTGGATCATCCAAAAAGATGGATTTACAAGTAATAAATACTAGTAAAAGATGATTCTGAATTAGGAATTTTTTAAATGATTAATCATTAGAAGATGATTACCAAAAAAAAAGAGATTAATATTCTGTCTGGTTTCTCAAGCTGCTTTTTCTGCAAGGTATCATTAGTGTCTTACTTTGCCTGAACTCACGGCTGATGTTTTGCATCCATGTACATAACTCCCATACTGTATCCAGAAAGTAAGCACTTAATAAATTATCAGACAGACTGAGCAAGATTTTTAAATCAGTTCCTGTAGCCCTTGGGAATGCATGGGACAGTGGAAAGCATTAATTTTTAACTCTTCTATGTGTCAACAGCAGATTTTTACTGAAGTCTTTTCTACTTCTAACTTTTTGTTGCCTTCCAGTCATACACAAGACAAAATTTGTGCTTTTTTTTTTTTTTCTTTTCCAGCAGTTAGCAAGGTTGGGATTAATTGTATTTAACTTAAAACATCTGAAGCTACCCTTTTTTTTTTTTTCCTTCATTATCATTTTCTTAGCTCCTTCTGTGGTAGACAGATAAAGGACATTTGGTGGAGGTATCTTGTTTCTCCACTCTCTGCAGAAGGCGGCTCGCCTAAGGTAAAACCACTTGCTTTTAGATGACTAGTGTCAAGCTAAAAAAGCCTGTCCCTGCTGACCCCATAGGTGCTACCGACTTTAATTCTGGTGATTTATTAGTGGCATTTTCCTCTGTGATCTTAGAACATCAGTATTAGCTCAGTGTGCTAAATTGTATGTTGAATATAATGTCTGACAAATGAAACCGTAACCTGAAAGCCCTATAGTTATTTTAAGATCCTATGGAAAGAGCAAGATTTCTAATGGTAATATCTTTTCCAGGTTCCAGCCAAGATAATTCCTACACTCATTCACTCTGGAGTTTTGGTGTTTTATTGTTGTAGTGGGTTTTGGTTTTTTTTTTTTTTT
>WHYT01017138.1:254469-267418 GCA_009806455.1 Tetrax tetrax | reverse complement strand
TTTTTTTTTTTTTTTTTTTTTTTTTTCTCCTCCCCAGTGCATCTCCTAAGGCAGAATAGGGAAGGGGCTTGCTTGCAGCAGGCAACCAAGTGTGATTTGGGCAGAAAAAGGGGCTCGGCTGGTACAAACCTGCCAGCAGTCCTGGGTGACCCCGCTAGGTCCTGAAACCTCAAGACTTTGTAGTCTGAGGTACTGTGACATCGGGCTCCCATTGCACCACAAGAAGTTTTCATAACTCATGACGTTATTAGAGGGCATTTCTGTTATAAACTCTGTATCATAAACAGAAACAGGCTTAGTAAATGTGAAATATTTAAAAGTGACTGTAAATCTACCAATAAGACCAGAGTAACTGTTGTCCTGCTCAAAAAAAATTACTTTAGCAGCACACTTAAGACTGCCTTTGCACAAACTTAAAATGAGCTGTAACAGCTTTTAGTTATCAGCTCTAAATGATTTTATAGTAATTATTGACTATACTAGTAATTCTTAAGTAAATGAAAAAAGTATCCAATTTTTATTTGAAAATTACTGCTTCTGTGAAGAAAAATTTTTTTTCTTCTTGTTTTTAAAACCCGAATGTAATGTCTTTTCAGGCTACCTTTCTTTGATTTTGTGTAATTTAAAGCACCAGTATGTGGCTTTAATGCTGATTTGTTTCCAATGCTAAGTATGTTTGCACATTTAGGACCAAATGCAAATCAGAAATGTGATAGCATGAATTGTTATGTAAAAGACTTTATACACTATAAACATAAGCACAACTGTGAAATGCAGGGGCTATTTTAGAATGTTTTATTTTCTGAGAGGAATAGAGGCTGATAAAGATTCAAGATGCTTTAGCAAGTACTCTCTCAATCCCTTGAGTGACTCTACTTCAGGCATTGCCCTGTTGCTTGCTTTTTAAAGCAAACTCGCATACATAGAGTGAAATCTATGGAAGTACTAGCACTGACTCCACTGTATTTTTCTTGAGAATTAAGTTTTGGTTTTTTTTTTTTTTTTTTAGACTCTTCGAATTTTTGTGTTATAGCAGTGTTTATTGAAAGAGCGTTAAGTGCACTTCATACGCTGCTTCCAAGTGTCACTTAGATGAATGCATGGGGAGCTGGGAGTGCTGGGACAAGGACCAGCTTGGCCCAGTTAGATCATCGTCTGCTGAATGGGATGGAGAAGCATGTTCCCCATCAGTGCTAGCTGTCAGTCTGGGCTGGGGACAATTTCTGAGCTTTTCCAACATTTGCTTTGACTCTCATAATTTATTTCAGCGTATGCCAAAGCCAGTTAAGATACATTACAGCCTGTACTGTGGAGTGCATTCAGCGTGCGCAGGCTCTGGGCTGGAAAGCAGGACAAGCCCCATTGCTTTTAACGGTTCTCATCATGCAGGATGCTGGGGTGATGGCTCAGTGGGGAAAACGGCTCAGTGTTTGGCAATGCAAAAAACATAAAGCAAGGATGGGATGCATTTCAAAGAGGTGTTCTGCCTAATGTTTATTTGGAACCCACAGACTGACTTAATCAAAGAAGGAAAAGTGAATTGAATAGGTTCAGTGTACTTGCAGTAAGTAATTAACTATTGGTTTTCTGACAAGATCACACTTGACGGCCGAAACCTTTGAATAGGAGCAGAAAAGAGAAACTGGCTTGATTAATTAAACCTCAGAAGTGCCTTCCTCATCACTGTTTCTGTCAGGGAATCAGGAGTCAAGGTGGGTTAGAAAAAGTAGGTCGGGCTGCCGTACTGCTCTTCAAAGAGCAGGGACTTCATTCGAGGAGACACTTGAATGCCCTCACCAAATTCCTTGTCTAAAGGAGCATTAAATCTAGCAACAGATAAGCTTGAGAAACAGACCCAGAAAGCTTGTTTTTCCATGATTATTCCTCTGATTATCAGTTGTGTTCCATGTTGGATACAGCTAATAAATTATGCTGTAATCTGAAATAATGTAAGCAGCTCGATCAAGGTCTCAGAGCTGCACAAGCTGGGAGGCAGCAGAGCATGGCCAGAGCCTGGTGCTGCAGCTGGGGCTGGGCTGCTCCTTACCTCTGGACAGGGGCTGCTTTGGGAAATGTGATGTTCTGCTGCCTCTGCTCCCTCCTCCTCTTTCCTGTGCGCAGCTCTCAGGGCAATTTTTTCAGAGACAGTAGTTTGATCCTTTACAAAAAGGGAAAAACTTTTAAATCTAACAACTCTGCAAGATAACTTCTCAGATTTCTCATCTGCTCTTCCTTTGCAATGTGAACAGGGAACTTTAAGTTTAAAAGCAATCAGTTAAAAAAAGCAACTTATTATAATGTAAGTAAATATTAGGTGTACAAGAGCAGGACTTCTGAAATTAGTGTACTAAAAAATACAAGGCTAACTTGTAATAGGTATTTTGAATAAAATTACAATTTTCTAGAGCCGCTATCTTATTCTGGGGTTCTCTGCCATAATGCAAAGTTTTATTTTGTACTTCAATCTTTTTTTTCGGGGGGTTTTTTTTTTTTTTGATTGTTTGGTTTGGGTTTTTTGCCTTGCATAATGTTCCCAAATGAGCCATGATCTCCATAACACTTGTGCTGAAGTCCAAGCCAAGGAGCTCAGGTCAGGCAGGGCAGGAATCAGCCTGGACCAGTGTATCCATCCCTCTGCCTGTTCCTCAGCATCTGCCCTGTGTACTTTCCATCAGCTGCACCATCACTTTTTGTATCTCCTGTGGAGCCTGCTCCTTAAAGTGCATCAACGTGGCTGAGAGAGTTTTCTTCCCTGCTAGAAAAGCATTCACCGTGGCGATGATTAGGGAAACTGGAATTAGTGACCACATTAAACATTACTGCTCAGCTGCTGTTTCTTGTGATGTTTCCTTTCTGTTTCACTAGGGCTGTAACCTAAAACTGGATCTGCCGTGGTGTATATGTCCCTATAGTTATAGAGGTATTTTGTGTCCCCTTTTGTATATGCCTCTATGTGTTGCCTGTAAACCTTACTTGCTTTATCTATTTTAACTTTAAATATGATGGAAGAGAGAACATAGCAAATCTCATTACTTTAAATCCTTGGTGTGTCTATTTTCTGTAAATATGCTGCATTATTGAAAGAAAAACTTACCATTTTCTTGTATTCAAACTAGAAATGGCATGTCTTGTTATTGGTAAAGCCTGGTTTATGCAGATTGTACCTTGAGTTTCTTTAAAATGCACAGACAATAAGCTCTCTTGTGTTCAGTCTGGCTGAAATGCATTGAAAAAATTGTGTTTTCTGGCCTTCATTTCTGCTCTATTACTGATGCAGATGCATTCTTTGCAGTATGGTAAATATCAGTGTTAGAAAGAAAGGTTGTCACTTAAAGAGCAAGTTTAATATTCAGTTTCTTCTTTGTACATATATACAATTTGATTAATGTAATTCACTGGGGAGCGGTGCCTTTGAGTTTGAAATTTGCATTTTAAGGCTAAACTATAAAATAATCCCTTAAATTTGCCTTTCTTGGAGCATCTGAACCAATCAGACCTGGTATTTCTTGGCAGTTCAGAAAAAAAGGTAACAAAGTCAGAAGAGGTCTGCCATATACTAGACCTGGATGGTACTGTTGGAAGTTCTCACAATACTCATATATGCTTGGAGCACCATCAAATTACCAGTGGTCACACTAGGAAAAAGGCAATGGCTTTTTTTTTTTTTTTTTTTTTTTTTTTTTTTTTCTCTTACCTTTCTAAGCTATCATCAAGCTGCTCTGATCTGCAGCAAGCCTGGCTTTACCCTGGAGTAAAGGCTGCTGCAGGCTCCGGCTTCCAGGAGACGTGAGCCACTTCCTCACCCAGAGCACCCCTTGTCCCAGACAGCCCCTACCCTTTTCAGAAGGACACGTATTTCTGCTTGAATCATCGCTTCTCTGCTCTGCATTTTGTTGGAGTGAGGGATAAGTGCTCCTTCCTTTGGCCTCTTGCTAAAGCAAAGCTGCAGGCACCTCTCCTTCAAGTCTGGAGCTGCTGCATAATTAAGTAGGGCAGTGATGCAGGGCTAAATGTAAAATCAGAACTAGTATTTCATGATTTGTGTGTAATCTGATATTGCACACATGAGCAATGATGAAATGCCTCTTTTTAAAAAATATTTTCTTCTGTATGTGGTTGCACTCTGTTGATGTAGAAACCCTAGAATTAGTTAAACATTAGTTAGCCCACATTGTCATATGGTCTCTTCTATCCATAAAATCTGTAAATCTGTTAAAACAGCTGGATTTACAAAGTGCAGGGGTCAAAGCAATCAGTAATCATGCAGGCAGCTGAGGCAACAACCCCTGCCACCACCCGCCCCTGGGGCGGCTCCTCCTTGCCCTCTGCAAGACTTGCAGTTTCTGTAGTCCACATCTCGTGCGTCATCCTCTGCCCCTTCCAGCCAGAGGCAAAAAAAAACCCACTTTTGGAGCCGCCACGTTTTTTCCTTCAGGTGTGCTGTGAGGTGCAGCTCCTGCGGTGCTCGCGAGGACGCTTCCCTGGCAGAGCGCTGGGGTCGGAGGGGCAGCAGGGGCTGGCGTGCTGCATGGGGCCTGGTGCAGGTTCTCATGTGCGCACCAGTGCTCCTGCCTGCACATAGGTTAACTCACAAATACCAACCCAAGCTTATAATTTTGTTTTGTCTTATACGTGCTTCTCCACTTGTTTCTCTGATAGGACAGTGCAAGAGAAGTGTGGTATTTCAGATGTGGATGTTTCAGTGGTCCTACGTAAACATAACTACACTTAGAATAATAGGAATAAAAAATGCTGTATGCAGCCAAGTTAATGTTGCTATAAAATCTGAATACATTCTTGTTTTTTAAATATTTCAGCTGAAAATGTGATATCAAATTATCTTATTTATCTTTGTACTTAGTGTGTGTAAAAATTAAAAGCCATTGCTTTTTAGAAGCAAATATCAGTTCACTTTATCTTCCTGATATACTGTAAACTGCACACACAGAGGAGGTTAGTAGCTGAATGGGGGATGATTATGAAGATGAATGAGTGGCCAGGAGACAGAGTCAGTTTAATGAGCTGAGCAGTAAGGAGGCTGTAATTTTTATAGATTAGCACTGAACTTGTCACATACCGACTGATACAACAACTTAGTTTCAGAATTACAGTATGTCAGAAATGAGCTCAACAAGCTCAAAACCAGTGGCAATCTGATTATCTCCCACATAATCCAAATTACAAGTGTAACCCTATTGAATGTGTATGTTTTATCTGTCACAAGTAATGAGCAGAACTCAGAAATGTGCATGATTAGTTGTATGTCAGATGACTTCTAAATTTTTTTTTCTGCTCCCTGCTGTGCAGCAGAGCCTCTGGGCAGCCTCTGGTCCCTAGGCTCTCTTGTGCTCTTTGTGAATTTCCAGGACCACCAATTTCCTAGAGGACAAGTTGAAGATCCAGTACTTTCTTTTCTTATCATCACTTTGGGTCTTTGTGATAGTCTCAAGCTACCTCCTGATATGTCTACTCATCTCTGTACAGGTTAGTTGCTAGGCTCATGGGCTTTGGCTGCTCAGGAAGAGCTCCCAGTCCAACAGGCTGGAGGTGGCGTCCCTTCCCCTGCACTGCTGGATGTGGAGGCAGAGGAAGCTTGTGATCCTTTAGTCTGTTACCAACAATTGCTTGCCCCAGAGTCCCCAGAAAATTCATGCTTCCCAGCATTGTTGGGCACATAATGTTTAATTGACTTTGGGGATGGGGACTGCTCTAGGTTTGCTCTCGCCACAGGTCTGCTTGGTTTAGGGGTGAACTGGAGACCTGGTTCCTGTTAGGGAAGGCAGCAGCAGAACAAACACCTAGGCTGATTTGTTTTTCACAAATTGAGTGAAAGCTGTGAGCCCCTAGTCTGGCACCATTCCCAGAAGTGTTATTTTACAGGCATGACGCTTTTGATAACGCCATCGCTTCTGGAGTAGCATACAAGGGATAATTATTGTTCCACAGGCAGATGACGGTGTTGATTTCTCCCCATTGTAATTCACTCAGGCTGCAGGTTGATTTGTTGGAAGGAGCATTTTGGTTGTAGACAGCTCTGGGCCAAGAAGGGAGACGGCCAGATTTGGGGTTATTAAGGCAATGAGTATCTTTAATTCTGGAGATGACTCTTGCAGCTGTAGACAGAACAGTTGTGGCTCCATTCGTTTTTGGGGATCTGAATTTGACTTTGCCAGTTCTTGCGAAGCCCTGGGCAAGAAATTGTGCTCTAGTCCCCTGTTCTAGCAGCGTTTCTCTTAGACTGCTTTATAAAAGGATGTACGCTAGCAGTGTGGGATTTTTCATGGACTGTGGTAAGATTTTTCTACTAGGTCTACTCTCAAGCCCTTTTCCTGAATGCTTAACCTTTCCAGTGAACATATACTTTATTCCAAAAGCTTGGTTTTCTCCTGATATTTACACTGCATAAGTGCAGCAAAGGCAGTAAAACCCAGTTAACAAGAACGTTGGTTTTCTCGTCCTCAGCCACTTACCTGCCATTTCACCATAGGATTTACTTTTACCCTCTGTCTCCTTCTCTACCCACAAACCAGAGCATTGATGTTGTCTGCCTTTGTTCAGCCCCCTGAGGGTTTTCCTGTTACTACTCTGCATCTTGTAAGTAAATAATTTCACTTGTAGCAAATAGCAGTAACTCAGTAAAACTATTTTTAAAATGGTTATTCTCCATCATATACATGAGCTTTTTGATCAGTTTTTCCAACGGTTGTCGGCAGCCAAAGGCTGCTCCGTGCTGCCTGCGGGCAGACTTGAGTCCTACCATGCTTCCCCCTGCATCCACGCCATCTCCTCATCCTGTCTTCTGTCCTGGAGCAGTGGATCTTCATGAACTTACAGATGCATCCACATGGCACTTGATGACTTCTTCCAGCATGTAAAACGGAGCTTTAAAAAAATAATTTTCCCAGCATTAGTTAAGTAACAATATTAATCTGTCAGGACCTGAACAGATGAGTCAGTGATATTTTTTTGTCTGTATGTAATCTTGTCTTTTTAAATGTAAGTGTCTATTTTTTTAAAAGACCCATTTAAAAAAAATAATAATACATTGACCTTTTAAAACCACTGTATGCCAGACCTTCTTAAGAGATTTGGCACTGACATTTTTGTCATAATGGAAGATTCATTAAGGTCAGTGATAAATTTGCTGCAATAAATACAGAAGAATTAAGAGCTCATCAGCATTACCACAGCGTAATGCTCAGTGGATTGAATTATGTACTTAGAGAGATGAATCTGTGGCAATTGGCAAGCTTCAAGAGGAAAGCCCTATATGTGCATGGACGTGTGCATGTACGTGTATGAGAGGGAAGGCGAAGGAAATGAGGGGATGAAAAAGGAATTTAGGAAAGCAAGACGTTTTTTCCCGTCATTTTGTAGTCTGGTAATATTCAGAGTAGTCATGACAAATAGCGTGACTGCTCTCTCATTCATTGCCTTGGAAGTGCTGTGATACGACTGGGTATCTGTCCTGCTCTCCTCCCCTCATGGAATACACACTGGCTTTTAAGCAATATTTAGTGCAAACAACAGTATTGATCATGATTGATGAAGCAGCGCGAGAGGGTCAACCCTTTACCTGCTCCCTGGAGTCATTGGGCTGCAGTTTGTTAAAGGGTAGCAGAAGAGATATTAAAAATGAAGAAATGCACTAAGTGGCCGTGAGCTGTGTTCCCAGCTGCTCAGTACATCTATTCCGTAACACGGAGCATCAATCTAAATTCTCCGCACAGGGTAGGAGCGTGGCAAGTCAAATGCCTCTGATAGGCAGTCCTCACCAGCAAGATACAATGTTCAATTTAAGGAAAGATTTAAGAACATCAGTCTTCCCTTAAAACAATTTGTACAGAATAAATTTGGCACTTGCCAGCTATTCCCACCGAGGGAAACTGATAATAGGACAGAGAAAATCATGTAACATGATTTAGGATTCCCAGAATGGGATTACTGTTGGTAATAAAACAGGAGGGAGGCAGGAGAGAGGAGAATAGCTGGCAGTAAGCTTGATGTTAATTCAGAATGCTCTCCAACCCCTGGAAATTCATCAGGGCTGTGGGTGCTGGATTCTTCTCTGCATCAGGACCTGGTCTGAGTGCAGGTTCAGTGCACTGACAGACACCGGCTCCGGGAGCCTCAGCTGGAGCTGCTGGGTGTGAGCTCCTTAGAAAACCTGGCCCTTAGGGCTCATGTATCCCACAAAATAATCCTCTGCTGAAAACTGCTGTTAGCCCATGAACTAGTGCAATGTCTGGCTTGCTTTTGTCTTTCCTTCCGGGAAAATCATTTACAGGACTAGTTCAGGTGCATCTATGCTGCTATCTCGTATTGGTAATAGAAAAAAAACTTCTGTGAAGCTTAAAACTAGATTCTGCTGCAGGTGATCCCTGTCAGCCCCTACGTACCACCTGGAGCAGACTGAAAATTTCTTCTAAGGGCATCTCTTCTGTGTTGCTTATACTGGTGGCAGTTCATTTTATTTATTTGCTGTGTAGTTAAAGGTGGAAGTCACGCTATTCAAGGCTGCTTGCTCCAACTTCTGAAAGTGCAAAATGGAGAATAAAGTGTAGCAGATGTTGAGTGCACAAGTTTATTTCAGGCCCGAGCTAGCTTTAGTTGGCCTCATGCATTTGTTACTTACGTATATTACACAAGGTAGCAAATAAGTCCAAGTGCCCAAGTCTTTTCTGGGGATCTGAGCTGTATTATGGTATAAATCAGAAGGATGTGCAGGTAATGATGCTGGAAGGCGTTTTACTTACAGAAGGCAGAACTGGTGCTGTAACAAAGATCCACTGGTTAGAGGGTGGAGAGGGAGCCCTGAAGTTAATGCATCTGTTTAGAAGATCTTGGTGGTACAGGCCTGCAGTTTTTGTCTCTCATGCTAAGTTGCATGTCATTACCAGGCATCTCATAACCAGAACACTGAGAAAGGAAAAAATGGAATTTGGTTTATTCACCATAAAATAATTAGTGTCCACTTGATTTAAAGTCTCTGCTCACAGAGCAGAAGCTGTGCTCTACACAGCTGAGGAGCTGAGTCCTACCATGCCTTACAATAACAAACCTTGATATATATGCTCTTTCAAAGCTCTACTGAAACTAAAATATATTGCCCTAATCCTAATTTTATTATGGCTTTGGCAGGTGAAACTGGAAATTTCCAAAACCAGATTTTCTCAACAAAATAATCTTGTGTATATACTGAATGTCATTTACATGTTTCTGAAAAATATTAAAATATTTTGAATATCATTAGAATAGTAAATTTCTTTTCTATAATTTTGTTATTTAAATTGCAGTGTTTTAAATTAGTGGGATTTTTTTTTCTGACACATTGTCATTTTCTTAAGGCCAATCATGATTTGGGGAAACAGAGCACACAGCATTCTTGGAGTGACATATAGCTTTTAATGGTGTATTTCCTTTCCTCCCACGTGGTAAGCAACAACAAATGTTGGTCATTGTTCCTATGAAGTGTACACTAGCCATTGAAAAGGAAGTGGTGGAGTCCTTATGAGATATGTCGGAGTACCTATATGTATATAACGTGTAATGCTAAATCTAGAACTGTACAGAAATGTTCTTGACACACGAGCTTCCCCCACCCCAGGTCCCCAGCTCCTGACCAGAACGTCCCCAGTGCATCCTGTCCCACAGTGTCACTTACCCGTGATCTGTGCATGAAGTTGGTGGCGTGTTAACTCTTTAGGGAAGGAGCTACCTGGAAAAAATGCAAAGGGATACAGGGGACATCATTTGCATAGGTCTTTGTCCTTAGGAAAAAGAAATGAACTTTAAAGCGGTAGAGGGAATCCATTCTTTACACTAATGCTGACTTCCTGAAACACAAGAAATCTGCAGTCCTGAAGCTGAGATGAGGAAGTAGAACATATGTGCTGTGGTCATTTGTGTTTATAGACAGACATTTCGTCACTGGTTTTTGGACGTAGGTTCTCTTTCAAAGCATGCTTAACCCTGAGCTGAGAACAAGAGGCCTCATCAGAATTAATGCAGCTCAGCCTTAAACCCACCTCTGAACCTAAAATAGCCTGAAAGAAGAGTGTGGATTTAAGTTCAATGTGTAAATTCATTTTTCACTAGATTTAAAAAATCTGCCTTTGAATTGATGTCATGGTTTTAAACATGGGATCCTTGGACAATTTTCTCAGGGTTCGTGAAAGAAAATAAAGACTGTATATGCCATAAAATATATACACTTTATTGTATATGCTGTACAGCAATCTGCAAGTGTGACATTTTCAGTGAATGCTCTTAGAGGCCGTATTGATCCATAGAGCATGAAAGCAACAAAAAGTAGTTCAGTAAATAATAATGAACAAAAATGTGCTAGTTTACAAGTAAGAAATTATATACTTAAATATCTCCTTTAGTTTTTTAGTGGTATCATTCCTATTTCATTAAGTAAGGCACATTTTTAATACCTTCAGAAGAGAGATGTAGAGGAATATCTACCAATCAAGTGCCATTTACCATTTGTCCTTGTGTTTTAGAGTGTACTGAAATATATACTTGTAATTTTATCATGCTTTTCTGCTTCCTTTTGCCTAACACACTGAGATGAGCTAGTGAGGCGGAAACAAAATTAGGGACTTCCATTTAGATGCATTAGTCACACAGTAAGGTAATCAGCTAGAAATGGCATCGTAAACTTGCCGCGGTGAGGCATATTTACTTTTTTCCAAGCAGCCGCTCTGTTGGAACAGAAGTTGTAGTCAGGAGGAGAAGGATGATTAACATGATTTTAAATATTTAGGGTTTTTTAATATTATGTAATTACTGCCTAGCTCAGATTACCTAAATGATTATGATAGTGGTAGTACAATTAAAGAAAAAAAAATTAGTTTGAAGTAAACAAAACCAACCCACTCACTGCCTTCTCCCTTCCGCTAAAACAACCAGATGGGGTCTAGTCCTGGGTGTGAAGGAAGCAGTACTTTGGAGGGAGGTTGTCATGGCAGGCAAAGCCAGACAAGAAAAGCAAGTAGATCTTTGGTTTCCTTTGAGTTTTCCCTGCGTTCACACGCAGACACAACGTGCTCCTTCCCCAAGGCAGTGCTGCCCTGGCTTGGCGTTGCTGGGGCTCTTCCCTGTGCCCTCCTGGGCAGCTCCATCGCAATGCCAGGGGATGTCCCCGTCATCACTTTCAGAAAGGTGGTGAGGCTGGTGGGACCGGAGGTGGTACCAGTGTGGGGGCTCAGCTGCCACCTGCTCAGCCCGGCTGGTGACTGCAAGAGGCATGGAAAGCAGAACAAGATGCTGCTTCTCAAGGGGTGAAGGGACAGTCCTAAGTTTATTGAGACCTGTGTAAAAGACCCTGTCTGTTTTTAATTAATGAGGCCAGGTTTTACATCTGTGTTCAGCCAGCAATTAGCAGGAGAGCCATTAAATGTTCTGTGGCAAAATAGCTAAGGCCTTCTCTGATGTCTGGAAAGGTTTTAAATACACGATTCATGAGCAAAGCGTACTTTAAGATCACTGAACAACTGCAAACCTAGGGTTAATTACCCTCAGTGGAGTACGGTGTGGGTGACAAAGATAATGATAGTCTGAATAGGCTGACAAACTTTGCTACTAGGCAGAGAAAATGATGATAAATGTCTATATAAAGTCTTGTGTTTAAACTCTTGGTGACTTCGCATCTGAAGTTTGTTCTTGAGTGATCAGAGGCTTCAGATGGTTTTTGCCCAGTTACTCTATGCTGAACTTGTTCCGTACTTTTTAATTTTATACTTCAACTTTTTTTTTTGTCTTTCTGTGGCTTCTTTTGATGATGAAATGGCTGTGAAGCACAGTAGTTATTTTGTAGTGAAGAGCAGATGGTATTTGAGCACGAAATGCATTGAAGTTCTGTGTCCTATTTGTTACAATTATGTGTTCACATGAATAAGTTATGTGACATTTCTGTATTTTTATTTATTTGAGGTATGGAGTATGGATTTCAATAGTGGGGTTTTTTAAGATCTTTAAAAGTCTTCTGGGAATACGACTTTTGCAACTTCATTCCTGTAAGTGTCTTTGACCCATGCAGCATATAAAAGGAGTTAGTAACTGTACCAATAATAGCTGATGCTTTCACCTCTCAGCAAGCGCCTAATAAACAAGAAGAGTAGAAAAGGATGTTTGAAGAGTCAGGAAGGAAAAATGAAGTGAAGGGGTTGCAAACAGTAAATCATATGAGTAAGAAACACGAATTCACAGTTTCCATATGAGGTTGCTCAGGCTGCAGTTTCTTGGCAGTTTAACATCACAGTTTTCCACATGTCAAAACTTCTGCTTTAAAAAGGCAAGACCTGTGTACTGTTGTCCTAGTTGAGAGTGAGCTGCATTTCTTGGCTTTCTCTCTCTCCCAGGGAACTTACTGCCCAAGAGCACTTCATGAGTGCCTTGTATGGGGTTCTCCAGAGCTCCCAGATTGGTGGGTGTTACTTGTTAGCCTTATAGATGGCCCAACAAGTAGGTGAACACAAAAAGTCAAATCAGCCTTTCAAAAGAAAACGTTGTTTAACATCTCTATTCAAAGTGTAACACAAGTATGTATGTTGTAACTTAATAGCAGACTTAATCTTTAGGTAGAACTCTTTTGTCCAGATAGGTCCCATTTGGTGATCTGGTAAATAATTATTGGCAAATGAAAGCATGTGTTTTGTTGCGTACAAATTGACTCATGCCTGAATTAGGCAATGGAAGCTATATAGCAAACAACAGAGCAAATAAACTTGCACATGTCCCATTCTCAAAGAATTGCAGATTTCTAAATGTTCTTCGCACATTTGCTCGAAACATACATGGTTCCTCTGGCAAAGTAGACTTCAACAGGATTTCTTGCGGAGTAAGGTGTTATGGGTATTGATAGAACATAATGCAGAGGAATTATAAAATTTGGTACAAAAATGAGTAATAGCAAGAGTTGGTTTTTTTTCCTTCTCAAGTA
>WHYT01017138.1:147945-242136 GCA_009806455.1 Tetrax tetrax | reverse complement strand
TTTTTTTTTTTTTTTTTTTTCCCAGCAGCGTGAAAATCCTGCAGAGGTAAATCTGTATACCTGATAATAAATGCTGTTCCAAAGAACTAAACTTCCCTGTACATTAACTTCCCTCAACTATCACTTGCTTTGCAAGCAAAAACCTTGCATGCAAAACCAAAATGGAGAGAGAAAAAAAAATGACATGGGAGAAAAGGAAGTTGTTGACGTGAAAACATGGAAGTGGGTTTTCTGACTGTATGTTTGCCTCTGTGGCAGGAAATAATTTCTCTGCACAGGGAAGCATACGGTGCAGCCTGGGCGAGGAGCCACTCATGCTGGGGAGCTCAGCATCACGGCCACCACTGAGGCCGCGTTGTGTGCCATCAGCAGGTGGCCAAACCAGAATGCAGGGGGGCTCACCCAAAAATACAGTGTTATCTGCGTAAGGTGTGTTACAGCATCCTCCTCCATTCAGTGAGCATTTTAGTCACTGTACATATTTCTGGAAAATATTGATTATTGTGTATTACAGAATTTTTCACTAAGCTTATCTAAGTCTCGCAGATACAATGCGAATGATAAAAGACCTGAGCTTTGCAATTGCATATGTCTGCACCAAGAAAAAGATGGATCTGTCTTAAGAGGATTGTGACTTACAGGGATGAAGTTATCCTTGTTATATCCTATTCTTTACATGAGCAGAGCTGCAAAGCAGAGGATAACATTTAAAAAATACTGAAGTGACTTAAAACTCCACAGTTGATTTTCAGAAGTGACTTGAGACACTAATGTCCTTATATGCTTCAGCCTTGCACCTACAATCAAATTTAAAAGACATAAATGGGGGGAATAAAACCTCTAATAAAAGCCACCACCTTGGCTAAAGCTGTTCTTATCTTTTCGAACTAGTGTTAAATGCACTAGATGTGGCAACACGAGGTGCTGATTTAATTCTCTTCCTTCTCAGGGTGGAGGGTGACTATTGTGCCTTCATACTTTGTGTTATGGAGTCCACCTTGACGAGGTGCCCATCTATTTTGTCCAGGCAGAAGGCCAGGTGCAATCTGACTTGTCTTCCATTGCTGTGAAGCACTTATTATTCAAACAAACTCATAATTATAAAATGTTTATAAAAGTGTTTCAGCTACTCCTTTAGTTGTAACAGGTGAAAGAGATGTTGAACAAACCATCGGCATGAAAGGGTTGCCGTTCCCTAGGGAACACTTTGTGCAGTGAGCTCAGCTGCAATGCTGGTGGGTGCTCCTTTCACCACACGCTTTCCTGAATGGGAAAAATGGGGTGAATTCTGCCCCAGAGACACAAATCGTCCTAAGCCTTCGTAAGATCGCCCCAGGTCAGCAATGACCGCCTGCCAAAACAGAGCTTCAGCCATTGATTGTTTGAAATGAATTGTCAAACGAGAGCTATAACAAGGCCATTTAAATAATTAAACAAACATTAATTCATTTCAAATGTTATTATCTTGAAGGAGAGGCATTAAGTCTTCTCTGGATCCTCCTGGAGAAAGATCTAGCATATTGGCTGTTACCTCATGGTGGTGTTTCCTAAGCTCCTGTTTTATTTGGGAAGATCCTCACTTTAACATCCCCAAGACAGCTACCACGCAGCCTCCCTTATCCTCCATTCTCCACATAATGTCATTTAAACTACACTGGCATTCCCAAAAGACTGAAGCTTGAGCTTTTACTGAGATTTTAATTCAAAGCAAACACAGAGGTAGTAATCTGTAAGCCACAAGCTGATGCTGTTAAATATGGTATAAAATACAAAAATGTCATCTCCGTGCCTCTCCTTCCATTTAGAAGCACCAAAACACTCTTCTTTGAGCAATAAATGCTATTTAAAGAATTATTAAGATTTTATATATTCTATTTGGCAAAAGGGATTAACTATTCTTCCTGCTTAGTTTCTATTCAAGCAATAAATCAAATGACATTAAGCTAGTTCTGTTCTCCACTGTTTAGTTTAAAAGAAAAAAAAAAGAGATATCCGTTTGTTTTTCACATACGATGCCTAGATGATTCATGTTAAAACAATCTGAAGCAATGTCAAATTAAGCATTTCAGTAGGCTTTTTTTGTTCCTTTAAAAACTGCTCTCTGTTTCCTTAACACCTGGCTCCTGCAAACCAATGGGTTTTTGGTATCTCCCACTCCATTTAATTTATATAACAACAAAAAGGAGCTTTCAAAGTAGCTCTAGAGCTATATGCACTTTCTTAAAGTGAATGGGATTGGTGGTGTTGGGTCACAGCTGATGGTCGAAGTGCTCCCAGGATGGTCACCGACACTACAACTCTAGTTGGCAATGAGTCCAAAGGCCAAAGGAATTCCAGCTGTCTTCCTACTCACGAGCACGGTCCAGGCTGAGTGAGGGTGCTGGAAAGGGCAGCATATAGAAACGTGTCTTTTTATTGATGTTCTGGTGTTGGGAGTGCTGGAGGGAACGGGAGAAAAAGAAAAAAGTTTTAAGTGCCTTCTGCAGGGCCAGGAGACCCTGATTTCACCCACATTAAAGTCAGTGATAGCTTGAACTCTTTAGTCTGTGGGTTGTATTTTGTGAAAGACTTGCTGAGAAGGTTCCCTCAGACAGCATCCAGTATTCTGCTTGCTAAGCTCCAAGGGCCCGTTAGATCTGCAAAACAGATTCTCTCGTAGTTTATTTGTCTTCCTGCTCATCTGTAGGCACATGAGGGAGGCAGTGTGGTCTGTTCTGCTGTACTAGGTAAAACATGTAAAACATTGTCAAAAGGGGAAAAAAACTGGCCAAGAAATTACAAAAAGAAAAAAAATAAATCTCTAAAGCTGTAGCACTAACATCTCTTATTTTCTTGGAAATCATTGCAGAAACCCCTGTGCAACCCCAAACCCCTTCTGGGGGAGGTCAGTGGGTGCAGAGAGGAGGGCTCAGCCCCAGCCTGCTGCCTCCCCTGCTGCTTCTGCTCTGGCCCCGCCATGCTTCTCAACATCTTCCTGAAGCTCAAGAATGGCTGCACCATCCCTGCTGAGTCTCGGCACCCCGAGAGCTCCCTTCCTGGGCTGGGCACCCTGTGGAACAGCAGGCCTGGGCCTGCCCGTGCTGCGCACACCTGGGGCTCTTCTGGGGGGGGACTGTGCTCTGGGGTATTTTCTTCTTGCCTAAACAAATCTCATTCAGAATGAAAGACCTGTTTGGTCTTTGAGCATGGGAAAACAGGACAGACAGAGGTTATTTTGGCTCATCCAGCTGATTTGTGCTTGGGAAATTTAGTCCCTTTAACAGGTTCTGGTAGTTTAATCTGTTTCTTATCCCTCTGGTCTTCCAAATAGAAAAATGCTAACAATATATCTTACTTGAGCCTTTCGAGTGATCCTTGTGAAACGTTTTCATTTGCAGTGTAATGAGAACTATCAGGTATTATTGTTAAGGGCTGCTTCAGTCCTAGCTGGATACCAATTCACCTCTCGAGCTTGAAGAATAGTGTATTTCACTCCACATCATTTGTTCACATACGAAGAACAGACTTTGAAATACTCCTTTTTTCATCTCCTTTTTTTTTTTTGTTTAGCTGGAAGAATTGACACTAGAAAAGCTCATTTCATGAAATAAGTAGTTCTTGAAGTGACAAGTGACAAAGGGATATGCTTTAAAGTGAACAGCAACACAATTCTCCAGTTACCCGGCCTGCGACATTAGGTCTATTCACGGAGTGCTGGAACGGCTGGAATCAAACTCCCATGCAATCTCTGGCAGGCAGGCTGTGCTCACTCCAGTGTACTCACCAAATACATGTTAGGCAATTTGAAAAAAAAAAAAAAAAAAAAAAAAAAAAAAAAATCACTTAACCTCTTTCTCAGTTTCTGCCTCTCTAAATTATTTTTATCACTGCTCATAATGCATTTACAGCTGTATGTAGGGCAACAGTATTACCTCTGTTTTGTACGCTCAGAAGCTGTCTCAGAAACTCAGAAAGGTTAAATTTCTTCCAATGGGAGGCTTTCTGCAGTCAGCCAGGATGGCTCACAAGATAGCCGATTTTGGCCCTAACATTAATTATTACATTAATTTGAGCAAGCAAGTTGTCAAGCTCTCCTGATCTCAATTTCTTAATCTTTTGGCTTTGATTTCTAAATGAACAATAAATCGCATCTCCTGTATCTTCTATGCTTAGTTCCTAGCTTTGCAAACAAAATTCTGTGCTCACCCAAAGAACTGTAGCACTACAAATCAACACCACTGCCCTGTAATCCTCCTCCAGTTAACGCTGCCATGAGAAACACAAGATGAGAGCCAGGTTGGGGAAGTTGCCATGGTGAAAAGGGGACAAAAACTAAAGCTGCCCTTCCCTGGCAGAATCCCAGCTGGAATGCAGCACTGAAAGCACAATCTGCTTTCTCCTGTGGGGTGCAGCCGGTCTGATTGGTAGAGGAGGAGGGAAGTTCTACCCTGTTCATCACAGCCCCTATGGATTTGGGCTCAGCCTTTGCTGGTAAATGCAAACTGTTATTAACTCGAAGTCATGTAACCAAGTCTAGAACTCAAGCCTAATTAGCTCCTTGCTTGATTTGTGAGTCTCCAATGATATCAACAAATCTCATGTTTTTTGCAAGTTTTTCAATTTTGTTTTTAAAACAAATGTCACTTTTAGATATTTGCTAGGTATTTAAAAAAAAGAAAAAAAACCAAACCAAAATGAAAAAACCCAAACTTACCAAAATTCCCTCCAAAATTTTTTAAGAAGGGTTTTGTAAAGATATTAAACTGTTGCAGAACTTTGTTAGCGTATAGCAAAACAGCTTTGGTGTCTCAGCTCCTCACACGTGCGAGAGAAACTTCATTTACAAAAATATTATCCAGATCTTAGAATGGTGTCTGCGAGTGACCACTGGTTCCTGAAAGCGTCCTACATTCGTCTCCATACAGACAAAAAAAAATTTAAGGGTTAAAATATGTTTGTATCTTTCTTTAGGAAGCTATGAGTGAGGCACTCATTAGTGTCTCCACTTCTGCTGAGGAAAGGTGGACAGCCAATTGTAATATGCTTGTTAAAAAAAAAAAAAATTGGTGTTACTGATAAACAGCTGCTTGAAATTAATTTAAGCAGTTGATGAAGCAGATCCTGTGGCTTTTCAGTTAAATATCTGAAACTGGTTCAGCAGTAGCTGCTTTGACCTTGAGGCTCACGTTTTAAGGCTTCTTCATACAGCGTTCTATCATACTCAAGCTCCGTCCTGCAGAAAGACACTTAACATCCCTCTGTATTTTATGGCTAGATGCTTTTGCTTTTCTTCTTTGTCCATCACTGAAATAACTGGGTGTTTTGGTTAACAAATCATACCTTTGGTTTTAAAATCCACTTAAGCTCTTTCTCCTTCTGTTTTTTCCAATTATGTATTGAAGAAACATTATCTTCCTGAGTAGTTTAGTCAGTGACTAGGGATTGTCAAGCCCTTCTCTGGTTTCCAAAAATCATATTAAGTGCTGCCTCTTGTGTAATGAATAAGTACTTATCTCTCCTGCCTCGATTTCTTCCCAACCTGAGAACAGGCTCTGCTCTTTTGTCCCTTCTAATCTCGGGCTATCAGGAAAGCTTCTATTACTTCAAGGGTGGTATCACTTGAAGTACTTTGGCTTAATCCCTTTTCCCGAAAGATTTAAGGGATTTTTCTTCTTGGATCTGAAAAAAATATCATTATTTTAAAATAATTCGGCATTAAAGCCCATCTAAAAACTCTCCTCTACTTTTCCCCTTTAAAGCTAAAGGATAAGAAAGGCTTATTTGGCAGGAAAAATACTAAGCCCCAAATTGCCATTTAATTAAGTAAGTTCTATTTCATTATTATGATTACTATTAAAATTTGAGGAAGGCCAGAAGTCTTATCAATAACTAAAATACAACTGTAATATTTTGGCTGGTAGAAGCAGAGGTTAAAAATGCATGAGTAAAAAAAGCCGTTCGCATCAACAAAAACCCAAAGGTCAACTAGGTAATTAGTAATAGATAATAATAGATAATTATTATTATCTATTGCTACAGATAATTATAGATAATTATTATGATCTGATATAATTGAATATTATATATTATTAGCTAAAAGATAATTTGCCATCTTTATGGAAGGAATTCACCACACCCATTCATACTAATTTATCTAAGTCTTGTTTCTTAAATTCAGTCATTTTTGTAAATGCATTTCAACATCTTTTTTAAAGTACTTTGCACCTGTTTTCTATTATTATTTTTCCTAGCACACAGAAGTCCCTCTAAAATTTCATGTATGCATTTAGATCAGGTTCTATTATTCTTCAGGGCTGTATAATTTAACAAAAATATTTTTTTTTTTATCGGTATTTTTGAATGTACCTTAACATCTTATTCTGTGGTATAATTGCCTATTAAATTCTATATGACAGTTAAAAACCACTGCATGCTGTAAACTGTCCCATGAAGGGTTCTTTATGAATTATATCTTTCTCTTTATTAGAGCACACGAGTCCTAGGTGCACATAGTTCTTCCACTCTGAGATTTAACAGGAGCCACGTATTTTTACTGAGGTTCTACAGTATCATTTTTAAAGACAAAATAACAAAGAATCTGATTCTTCTGAAGTGCTGCTGTGTGCTTCATAGCCCCAGCCAATGTCAACAAAAACTAAACAAACTCTGCACTTCTGATTGAGACCACAAATTTTTATACTCTGCTAAAAATACATGGCACATGCGTGGGACTTTCGACCAAGCCAGCAGATACGGTGCCGTGCCTCTAAAGAGCCGTACAGCAGCAAACCAGGGCGTAGATGTGGCAAAAGACAGCCAGGTCCCCCATCCTGCGAAACGTGTGTGCATGTCATGAGCTTTACACACAGCAGTGGTCATTGCTCTCGTGAGATCACTTGTATATTAATGTTTAAACACTTGTACATTTTAGAAAAGTAACTAACTTGGATTTCATAATTGCCATGAGTAACATATTGGGGGGGCGGGAAAGGCCTGCTATGAAATCATTGTGGAACTGTTTTGAAATTTTATTTTTTGGTACTATATTTCCTTGGATAAAGCACAGAGCAGTGGTTGTGTTTTTTAAAGATACTTTTCTAATTAAAATTAACAAAAATGAAGAAATAAACTAAAACTTTTAATAAGAAACATTTATTTTGGCAAAGCTGAAATTTTCAAGGAAAAAGTTTCCTCAGCCTCTATGACCCACAGAGACTGTAACAATAGGATTTTGATATGCCCTAGAAAAAGTAGAATTATTAATTATGTACCTGGTTTAAACAATTATCATTTTACAGCTTACATCTGAAAGGGTTTTTTTTTTTATAGGCCTGATAAGTACCAACATATATATTTTGTTGCATTCTAAAACATCTTTAAAAATTAAGAATAAGATTGTTCACGTCATCATTCGTAGGCCTTTTAGATCCTACACATTATCATAGTTCTAAAGTTCTGGGTTAATTCTTTTTGAGTATACATCTCAATTATTTTCTGAACATGTTTTGTCTATCAAGTCAGTCCTTACTCTCAGCACCGTCCCCATTGTGTATGGTATTCTATCTGAAAGCAGTCAGCACCTTGCTCAGTGTCATTCCCCCGATACGTAAATCCTGCCTGGGAATGCTACTTCCGCTTCCTGGGGCAGATGGCATCTTGTAACAGCTTTTTCGTAGATCTAGAGGAAAGCTATGAACTGGTGTTTATATACATTTGGGTGATTTAGGGTGGTTTGTGGTTTTTTTTTTTTGTGACAGTGAGTTTTCAGGCAATGGTTTGAACCAGTTATCTTCTGAAGGAACCTGCTGATATTTGGGTGTAGCGTTCATGAGAATGAGGAAATCTGTGCTTTCTATGTATATTTTAGACATGAAAACACTGCTAGGAGCACCACTAGCTGGTGCTGGTGGACAAGCACGGGACACGGAAGCCACAGCACCAGCCACAGATCCACCACGCCTCCTTCTCACCAACCCATTGAGTGCCTGTTGCCACAACACTGCTTTAATTCCCAGTGTTCAGCCATGGAAAGTTCCTTTCAGCCTTCTCCCAAGCAGAGAGCGCATCTGATATCTTATTTCCATCTAGTTGGATGCAGCTGGTGGCTCAGCCCCTGTGGGAATGTTTCTCTCACAAGCTCCATTAGGCTCCTTTCCTTGTGGCTCATTTTGTCCCCACCGCTCCTTCCAAGCACAAGCTGGCTTCAACCACTATAAGTGCTTCACTGTTACATAGACTTCAATCCCTAAAAAGTTCCTGGGTTTCCCAGGCACCTGCTGTAATTCAATCTGTCTTGGTGGCAAGCAGAAGTGTCTGTGAACAAAATGTTATTTGGCAGGCAAGGGCAAACAGGTGTCCTATAGTATGAAGAAGCACGTGTTCCTGCCCTCTCGTAGCCCCCTGCGCCTCAATAAATCAGTGCTCCATGAAGCATAAGGCTGAAATCAGACCCATATTGCAGAACAGGAAGGCATAGGCATTCAGACAGTATTAACAAGGCTAGACAGTAAGTTTGGGGAATAACAACGAGTAATAATATCTGTTTTGTAGCTCTGACTGGCAAAGAAGCCTGCATTTCCTCACCCAGAGTGATGGAAAAGCCACAGGGAACGTGAACAAACCACCTTAGTTGTATGTGGTAGGGCAACACCGTGTGAGACTTAAACTGGATCCTCTACTTCATTACAAGGCGATGAACCTCTTTCAGTGCTGAGCTCACACTGAGATTCTGGCTCTGGTTACTGTATTGGCAACAGAGTTGTGCACGAGCTACAGGAGACTCCAGGGAAATGGCAGGAAGGCCCCCAAATGTATGATTAGAGTTATCCAGATGGGGGATAACACAGGCTGCATAAGCATCTGACAATCAAGGCAGGAGATAATGATTCATATCTTGGAGCTATTCCTAGAATTATTGTGGGGAAGCTCAATAGTGTGGTCCTGTGACCCTCAGAGCTCTGGAGAGGTGTTAAAACAAAGATCAGGAAATTTCATGGAAGGGGAAAAAATAAAGTTACTTTTGCAGGAAAGCACCTGTGAAAACAGGCAGGACTTTAAAGGAAGGTTTCTCCCTGTTAATACTCTTACTTTGTCAACATCTTAAACGAGATATTTAGCACACTGACCTTAAAACACAGCATGTGTTTCAGCAAGAGCTAATTCTGAGATTTCGAGAACTAGACTATCCCTGTGCTACCTTGGTATACAAACAGGATACAAACATTTAGGTGCTCAACAGAAATATGTATTTACAAAACAAGTTGCCATGGTGATGCACAATAAACATAGCTGTGGAAAAGTTAAAACAAGGCTAAGATAAACACATTGCTTAGATGTTATATCCACAATCTCTAATAAAGGGGAAATTGGGAGAAATAAAAAGGGAGGGGGGAAAAAGCCACTGGGAAAAAAAATCAGAGTAATTCCTGCAAGTTTGTGCAAGTAATCATAATCACTACCTTGAAATTGTAAACCCTGGATGTGGTCCCATGAGATCAACTCTAAGAACACAGCCCAAAAGGAATAATCTGCATGCGTAGAGAGGAACATTAAAGTCTCTGCTATAAAATTTATCAGGGATGGTCAGTTATTGTCAGAAAACCTCAGAGACTTTTTTTTTTTTAAAAAAAACCCTACTTTATTTGTAGCAGAATGAATTTCACTGTAAAACAATACCATCATTTCTGTGCTCTGGGCTAGACAAAAATCATTGCACTGTAATCTGCTCTGCAATTATTAAAATACAGATATTTCTACAGGTAGGGAATAATGACATGGTTAATAGTTTCTGACAGGTAAAGAAACTTTTAGGAAACTAATAACTAGCAGGTAACAGTGTCATAAAATTGGTCCAATTAGAGTATCTTCAAAAGATGGGAAGAGTCAGCTCTGAGGAAGCAATACGCTGACGGTGTCACTAACACCAGTGCTGCAACTCCGCACGAGCAGCAGGCACCTGCATAGCTGTCCCACCTTTGCTCTGTAACCCCCGTTGTTGGAATACTGTGCACTGGGTTTGGTGGTTACCAGTTCATTGCTGATGTTTAGGGTGCTAAGGAGTCTGCTTCGAGTGCTATTGTCCTGGAGAAGAAGGAGAGGTGCACAGGCAGCCGCAGCTGACAGCCCAGGCACGCAAGGGCAAACTCCAGGGCTGCCTGGGCCAGATGATTCTGTCCCTAACCCACTTCACAGGCTGCTGCTGCGTGTATTTAAATAAAAACTGGTGTTTCTTAGCAAAAGCCAGCGCTTGCCATCCTTTTTTAGGTTTAAGAACCCGCAACTATTGCTTAATTTTTACTGAGAATTAGATACCAAATGAAGAATTTACACCATCTCCTGTACTATTTACTTTATCTTAGCTTCTCTCTGGCTGGTTTTTCAGTGCTGGCATGCAAGCAGAAAATCCTGCAGAAGTAATGCTGCTCGCTGCATTTTGTAGGCTGGCCACAAACTTGTTACTGCTGGGCACCTGTGCTCCAAGGCACGGGGCCAGCCAACTTGAGAGCAGGCATTGCTCTGTCCTGACAGATGGGGATTAACGGCTCTGGCCATGTTATCCTGTACACTATACTTACCAAGTATTCAGGACAAGATTCCCAGACAGGGCCATTCTAGCTATAATCCATGCCGAATTTCTGCTCCTCCCTTTATGAGGTTGTGCTATCACTAATCTGGACCCAGGCTGGTTTTCAAAAAAAAATTGGGAGTTTTCAGACAAGCCTGAGTAGCTTGCAAGTTTGTATGTGAGGCAGTAGGGCAGTGTGGTGGGCAGGGAGGTCTTAAAACTGATGTGGGACTCGGGCAGAAATGCTTCAGTTGGTAGGAGAGGTCATTGTGATGTCCCTTCTCAGAGGTCACAGCTCCAGGGGTGCTGAAGGCATTCCCCTGCTTGCTGATTCTAGCTCTGCTGTGGAGAATTAGGAAAAAGTCACCCTAGAAAATACCAGGCCAAGTGACAGATGGACTGAGTCGCGTGTTCCAGGGAGAGTACGAGCTAGACGTACGGCTTTTGTAGAGAAAGTATAAAAAGCTAGGGACATGTTCATATTTATTTGCTACTTTGATTTAGGCTTCCATCAGGATGAGATCAGATATGCTAGGACTCATCCTCAAGACTAGAAATGTGTACAAAGCTTATTAATTGATAAAAAATGAATCCAGTTACAAGTAGGACAAATAGAAACTAGTGTGGATCAAATAATCTGCCTAAAGTATATTGCAAAGCACAAATTATAGTGCTAAAATACTAGTGCACATCAGATATTATCCTATCACGTAGCATTCATTCTGATTGTAAAAAATTCCTGATACATGAACTTAATTTGGTTTAGAGAGAGAAAGATTTTTTTAAAAAATAAAAGATTTGTTCTCTTTCTTTAGAACATTTTTCTGACATAACGTTTGCTCTCTCATTTTTATCTTCTGCCATCAAGACTTAAAATATGGATGTTACAGACCTTGAGGATCCTGCTGCTGACCCATAGTAGTAGCAGATCTGGCTTTTAGTACCAGAAACATTAGCAATGAACTCGTAACTGCTAAACTTGGCACACAGTATTCTAACAGTGGGGGTTACAGAGTAAAAGTGAAATTGTTCTGTTTTTCTTTTGAAGGAACCTAGATATTTTTTTTCAAGATGCATTTTCTGTCAACAGCTTACAAATGTTTCATGAGAACTGAGCTATGCAATACACAGCATGTCATCTTAGAAAATGCTTACGGTGCCTTATCGAGTTCCCACACAGAATATAGCAATCAATTTACTCAATTTTTAGGTAAAGAATAGATGAATAAATCTGTTCTGGGTACACAAGGAAACTTCAGTTTCATGTAAAATGCATGCTAGAATCCAGACTACCATTTTGGCTGGCCTTCTCCCCAGGGCCCGGGCTGCACCATTCGCTTCTGCTGTGCACTGCGTGTAATATTCAAAGACCAACCAGTTCTTACGTTCTTGTAGCACTTCTGCTTATTTAACCTACTCTATGCAGTATTCCTAGCCCAGCAGGAAATAACAAAACCATCACTTTCTAGTAATCTGTTCCTGGAAAACTTGTAGCCCCAGTTTTTCAGTTTAATAGCTCATTCTTACATGAGCAAACCCCGATGTTTTTTCCAATGTTTGTATCTGTAGTACAATACCATCTCCAGGGTGGGTTAAGCATCCTCAACTGAGCCTTCCCAGGTTTGCTCATTTGTAATATGAAAGAGTATCTTGCTTAGTGAGATTCTAGGTCTTATTGAGGGAATTAGAGCTAATAGAAATCTAATGCAGACTTCTACTATCACTGCCGTGTGTGCATAATTGCTATCAAAATTTGAAACAGTTAAAGATTTAAATGGCTGCAGGAATTTGGAGCGATATTAGTTATCATATCTGTGTGAGATGCATTTCTTCTGACCTAGTTCCTCAGTTGAAAGTCACCAGGAAAAGCACAGGGTAGTATTGCTTTCACTGCATATCCTTATAGTTTGACAAAATTGCACTCATTCCTTTACACTGTAAAGACAGAAATAAAATGAATTTATGTTTACCTTTGAAAATATCAAAAGCCAAATTTTAATTCTGTTAATACATCGAGAATAAAGAAATAAATATTCCCTCACAAACTGCTAACTTTGAAATTTTGACCCCATCACTGGCGCATTTCTCAAGATGAAAACATAACCCAGAATTTTTTGAGAGAGAAATTTTGATCATCCTTGACTGCAAGTCTGTATTATGATCTTACTTTGACATAAATGGGTATTGCGGGAGTTCTTTTATGAAATAACACAGCTTTTTTCTCAAGAAATGAGATGAGAATCTGGGCTACTCTGTCAAAATAACAGTTATTTGAGTGCACAGTATGTCGTAGATACAACTTCATTTCTCAGTCAGAGCTGCTACTACAGTTATGTTCTGAGTACAGGAAAATATCATTGCATCTTAGATGCTGGCTAAGCACAAATGATTGGTAAATACTGATTCTACCATTCCTTAATCAAAAGAAATGGAAACAATCCATGCCTCAGACCGACCCATGTAGACTTCATCCCTGCCTAACTTGTCTGATCTGGAGAGCTGGGGATGGAACTGGTTTGTCCCAGAGCCACCCTGCCCTCTGCACCCTTGTATCCCGCTGGGTTGGCTGTTGTCATCCCCCTGGCTGGTAGCAGGCCCCTCTCGTGGCTTTCTGGTTACGGGCAGTTGGCAGGTGTATGTTATTTTCGGCCTCTTTGGTGCATGGTTCCAGGAGGGAGGTGTGGTAGCCAACAGCCACGTCCTCAACATTTGGGGTTCAGCAGAACTGTCTGGAAATGGAACGACCTTTACCATTTGCTTTTATTAAAGTATTTTGATAGGTCAAATACACACAGTAGGGTTCCCAGGCTTGAATGCACGTTGGAAGAGAAGAGGGGAGACAAGTTGGGGCTGATACATTCTGCAGTCTGCACTCACGTAACGTTCTGACCAAAGTTGTGCAGAAAGTCACTCCAGAAGTACTTAAAAATCACGTTCAGAGGCAATTAGTGTCTTAGTTCAGTAAGAAATATTCTAGAGGCAGTTCCTCTATCAGCATAAGCAAAAAAAAACAAACCCTGCCAACTGCATCTGTTGGACTATACAAAGGTTCACAATGACCCTTCCAGTTTGACACAGACAAGCTCAGTAGCTTGCCAGTGGCCAACCTGCAGCTCCTGAACCACTTGCTGGTCATACACCAGTCACGTAACTCACGTGCTATGATCATACTATGAGACTTATTGAAAGACTCTGATCTCCTAGGAGGAATGCAGCCTGCATGCAATCCAGAGCACAGGATCCGTGGCAGACAGCAAGGCTTGGAGGGGCTTCCAAAGTCAGTATTGCCGGTGGAGGTGTTGCTTGAAAACTTGTGATACTATTATAAAACAGTTTTATGAATTTCTGTGTATTAACCCCATCATCCTGGGCAACTAACACAAAATAGTTCCAACTTAAGAAGCTTTAGATGTTAACCAATCTCTAATGATTTTTTTTTTAATTTTTCTTTTAAGGAGATGAAATGATATTAAATCTCATGAAATATTAAAACATTGATATTTAAATGAAAAAAATGCACTCATTGAATTTCTAAAAGCTACGTTTTGTCATCCTTTGTGTTCTATAATGTTTTTATCACAACCAGATTATTTAGATGGATATTTAATAAAGTGTAAATAGAAAATACTTATTTGTATGCAACTTGAACAAATAAGGCTATAGGAATCTTAATATTTCCATTTTGTTAATTTCTTTTATGTTTATATTTAATTTAATGTTAATTTGAAGTTGTCTTTCATTTCTGTTAGGCTAAAGTTTTGTGAGGGAGGAAATTCCTGTCTGTGAGAGAGTATGCGTGTGTGCTTCAGGCTGCCAGGTGTCCTTGAAGTGTTCCTGAACATGTTTTGCTGATCCAGTGAGTTCTGTGCTCTATCTGCCTAATTGGAATAAGGTCTCAGTATCAATACTTTCCACCCAATTACACAGATTCCTACACTGGACACAGTATCATGTTGCTGTTGCTAAATGTAATCGCTAGCAGGAAAGACTAGCCAGTAAGAGAAATAAAAACTGGTTTGTGAAGTTAGCTAATAACATCTTTTTAAAATATATGGGTTCAAGATGTTGTGGATATTAGCTCGTGGGATTTCTGCTTATTTCAATGGTCCTTCAAGAACATTTCTGTAAATTTAAAAATTTCTCTCCTGAAACGGTCGATTGCTTCAGCAGCTCATAACGGAGTCTTACGCCTTTGCCATCTGGCTGCCCCTTGAACAGCCTACCTCAGAAAACACCTCCAGCCTTAAGTTCAAGCTTTTCAAATCAGATCGGTAGTTTCTGTGTTTGCAAAAGTGGCAAAAACCCCAAGTGTCAAACTAAAATGAATTTGCAAAAAAATGTATTTATGGGGTTTAATTCAAAAAGAAAAGATTGATTCAGATCTGGTATGAAATTGTCTGTTTTTATAATAAAGAGGAATTTGTAATATTATTTAAGAAATATTTCCCAGGGGAAAGAATATTAAATTTGCAGTTTAAGAATGTTTTGATACACTCTAAGTGCAAGGCATTTGGGCAATATTAAAAATATCAGAGATCCGAAGCTAGTTGAACACTACTATTACCATTTCAAAAAAATTTAAGAATTCAATAGCATTTCAGTTTTTGGGAGCCACTTTATCTAGGACTGATCAGAACAGATAAGATTCTATTTTACTTATATAGAGACTTTGGGCCCATTTTTTCCTAGTGTCAGTATGTTCTTTATATTTACATACATCCTAGAAAATGGCTGTCTTTAAGAAGGACCTCACTATGGCTGGAGTCTGCATATTTTCTTTCCCTTTTTTTTTTTTCCCCTTAATGCTTTTACGTTAATGTTTAAAATATATATGGATATATAATTATCATAAAGGACACACAAATAACTGATAGTGGCTTCTGAGCACAAAATGAAAAAAGCAATTTAAAAAGTCAGCATCACAAATAGAGAATACTTATTTCACCAAATACATTTTTTCTAGTCCAAATTCCTAAGATGACTGTTAGTAATCTTGTTACGTTATTTAACTGTCTCTCAAATTCAAAGATTATTAAACTAATACATTGTAAGGGTTTTATCAGTGTCATCACAGTCTCTCAGGTTAGCGCTATTGCTCCGCAGAGCAATAACAGTGTACATTAAAAATCAGTGGGAAATTTTCAGAAGAGATATAGAATTTTTCTGAGGAAATATAAAAGCACATCTGTGCATATAGGACACATAGTTTGTTGCATAATGTTTTATAAAAAAGAGCATACTTGCAACTTCCAGAAGCACAGTGATAAGACCACTTCAATATACTCTCTGTGTTGTTATAATCTAGTCAGAATTGATGTTTTACAAAAAAATAAATCTTTTCCTGAGACCACATAAATGGTTTGCAATGGTAGTTTGTGATTCAAAAGATCCACAGCCAAATGAGCAAATATTTAAGGAAATAGGATCAAAACATCTTCTGTGGCCACACTGAATGCTCGCAGTCTTTAGTGTTAAAAGCAACCTATATTTAAAGTGTATATTTGAGTTATTGTTGATGTATTTTATTTTTAGTTGTTTTCTGAGTTTTGAGGGGGCGTGGTTGGGTTGGTATTTTGGGGTTTTTTTTAAGGAATTCTTAAAACGTTGTTCATCCCAGATCTGCTAATTAGAATTTACTTCCTTTAAAGCATTTTTTTCGGATCTTCCTTCAAGCAAAACATACATCATGTTTGCTTGTGTAAGCTCTTCTGTGTGTTGCTGTTGAGAGGCTGAGTAAGCCAACGTGCTTATTTGAAAACTAGGAGAGCTTGTGAGAAGGTCTCCTTTATGTGGCAGCTGAAGTCAATGAATTCTGAATTTGTTTTCAAGGGTGTTTCTGTCCAGTCACTGTACCATGTCACATCTCAATAAGTAACTAATTCCCAAACTATGCCTAGATGGACAAATGCTGAATTACTAAGACTCTTCAGAGGATGGGTGCCACTACCATACTTCAGGACTAAGGGATGGAAAAGAGGCATTTGATTTCTCCTTTAGGCCAAGTGCTTGCAGATTGAATAGTGATGGCTAAAGTGATAACTGATGGCATGAAAGTGAAACAAGGACAGGAAGAGAGAAATGTTAGTAAAGGTCTGGATATTTGGGAATTTCATTTTTATCTCCAAAATCTGTTTTGCACTCTCTGGTCAAGATATATATAAATAAATAAAAATAAGAGAAAAAATTATTTACTAATTATTTGGGTTTATTTTATTTTGCCCATTTTTATTATTTCTAAAATATAGCTAATAACAAAAGTGGCATTGCGATCCTTAACTGAGAAACAAGAAGCTGCCACTAAGTCTGCAAAACTGACATTCAGAATATTGTATGACAGCTTCTCTTGATTGTTCATTTTCCCCTTTCAGGTGCATCTAGTATGTCTTAAACTGTGTCACTAGGTGTTTTTACAAAGCCAAAGTTAATTAAGAGGCACAACTGTGATATTGGAATAAAACCCAGAAAACCTGAAGAGTAGCAAGTGGTTCATTAGCTACACTGTCATCAATGACATTTTTCAGAGACTGTCAATCAGTTTAAGCTATAGATGGGTAGGATTTTTTCAAGAAAAAGCAGGATTTAAAAACAACCACCAAACCGAAAAACCTTGGATGACTAGAAAACACTTTCACTATTGAAAGGCTTTCTGCACTTGTCTTTGAGGTTTAAACAGTCTCACAGTGTTTTGGAATCCTGGTGGCACTGAGTTAGTGGAAAAGGACACACACATAAAAAAAAAAAGGAAAAAAAGAAAAAGCAAAAATTACTGTAAGCAAAGCTGAAATAGAAAAGTGGATAGTCTAGGTTCACTATCCAAACTGAGTGAGGTGCAAGGAGGAAGTGCTGCAAACACCAGAGAAAAAAACCTCGTGCTGTTTTACCTTGACAATACTCCTTTAATATGAACTAAAACTATCTCAGTTCTTCACTGAGTAGTTTCTGAAATGCTTGACTCAAGCTATGACAAATTCTAATAAATTCTAGTATAAACAAAGGGCTGCAGAGTCTGCTGCACAGAAATTATGTATGGTGCATTTTTCTGTTAATAATTCCCTCCTCAGATCAGGTTGTTCAAAGCCCTAGGTCAGATGGGGCTCAGAGCAACACAATCTAGTGAAAGATGTCCCTGCCCACAGCAGGGAGATTGGAGAAGATCTTTAAAGGTCCCGTCCAACCCAGACCACACTGTGATTCTGCTCTTAATACTGCCTTACCAATTCTACTGGAGGTATTTGAGTTACTATACAGGAAAACCAGGAAAATCTGGATTTGCAGACAGATGTACAAAATCTCTTTACCATTTTACCTTGCTCAAGGTAAAATATTCATAAGTGCTAGAATGGAGCCTGTGGCAACTCCAAACTTCAGGTATAAGGTTTGCAATGCGCTGGAAAATACTTCACGCAATCACTAAGTGGGTTATTAAATGGAATAAATCTATATGATGTGTGGACATAAGGACAAAATAGAGTGTAATCAGCTTCTTTTATTTTATGGTTTTCTAAGGAGTGCTCTCCTTAACTGGTGGATAATAGGACTTTAAAAAAATCCCATATCCTAACTGTCCCCTGAACCACAGGAGTACTGTTGGCCTCTGTTATGTTCTGTGCAAACCTGCTGTCCTTGGACAAGAAGAGGAGAAATTAGTCAGTCTTTCCATAATTGAGCTGGTTCATCACAGTATTAGTGACAGTCTCAGAGGTAGTGTGAAGAAGCCCAGAACATGGTGTATAGAGAAACAACAAAGGATGTAAATGTTTGCCCTTCCTTTTTTCTTTTTTCTCCTTTTTTTTTTTTTTTCCTCTTTTACCTACATTTTAAAATCTCCTGTGTCTGCATCTGGAACAGTTTGTTCCTCACTTCAGCGGCTTGGGCTGAAGCCTTGGGAGTTTGGCTTGGTGACAGCCCTGTTGCACTGTCAGTGCAGCAGCAAGGAGCACTGGTCACTCCTGTGAGGGCCACAGTCCTAATTGGCAAAAACCCGTTGGTTGCATTCTCAGTAGGCAGGGCAAGTTTCTCTGTTCCTAGTAGTTAAACCTCACAAGTGTGGCTGAATGTATAAAAGAAGACATTTAGCAATTTTACTGGAATAATAAACTATGTATTAAAACATTGATAACACTGATTGTTACTTTTATTAGCCGAAGTATTACTTTTCTTGAGTATCCTGAATTCAAAACTTACTGACAAATCCTGCTTGCACATAAACCTCGGGGGTTATGAAATCTTATTAACTGGGAAAGTGTAAGACACAGTTAAGTCACGAATATAATGAAGATGTTTCTAGTAAGACACTTCTGGGATACAGATCTGTGCATTTCAGCAAGCCAAAAACTTTTTCTAGCAATTCCTGTTCTGTGAGCAATTACTATTTAATTCGTATCATTGAGCTTCCTCAATCAACAAATAAAAATGTGATGACATCACGGGACAAATAAGTATATGAAAGATCAAGAGAAGACATACAATTTTTCAAATTACTCTGAATTTGAGAGAGAGACAGTGGAAAAGCTATTCCGTATGTCAAAACTCAAGACATGCACCATTTTTCCAGCAGCCTAATGATTTATCTTCATAAACATTCAAGTGAACACCTGTCAACATGCAGGTGTGATATTCTGCTATTTTGTACTATAAACTGTGATTCCCAGGTATGGCGATGCTGGCAGCCCTATCATCATTTAAATGTCATCACGCGCTCTTCTCCGCTTGTGACCAATGAAGTCTGCGTGCTCACACTGAGACGCTGTGTGTCTTGGCAGGTCTGCTGCTGGCTTTCTTCACACTGGGATTATTTTAGATTGGCTGCAATGAATGTGTTATTTTCCACTTGTTAACACATAGGGACTTGTAACTCTAACAACTGAGAAAAATACACTCATTTATATGATGATTACTCTTGTTTTCTCGGATGTAATCTGAAAAAACACTCTCTTATCTTTACCTTCTCTCTCGCGCCTGCATGGTCCCAAAATCGGCAACAATCGCAGTACTAATTATATGATGCTTTCTTTGGCAACAAGGAGAACAATTCACTGGGATTTTCTATTGCAGTAAATTCCTGATGTGAAAATAAAGATAATCTGTATCCTTCTAGTAACACAGAAAAAAAGCAGGATGATAACAAAAATACACATTTTTATACTTTGATCAGAAAAATCATTATTTCACAGCTGTTTCTGGCTTGAGTAGGTAAGTTAAATTATTATAATTAAAAACCCACTGGGATACTAAGAGTGTATTGAGCTACCCTAAAGAGCTGGTGCAGCACCAGCTGAAGTACGGAACCAAAAGTGAGTGTTATACATATGTATCGATGTGTCCCACTACTTAAGCCTCAATAAATATCTGATAACAATTGTTTATTGGATCTAGCGCAACAGAGAGGATGCAACTGATTTAAGAAATTAAAATTAGATTATCAAAAATTAATGCACATGTAAATCAATATTGTCTCTTTGATTTCACAGTGCAATCATTCTGTTTCACAACACCAAAAGCCACTTTGTAGTGAGGTCATTAATAAACTTTTTCTAAATAGGTCTTTGAATTATTTCCTTGGCTCATTTTGTTAGGTATGGATCTGGTGATTACTATATATGCCTTCAATACCTTGAAGTTTGGCCACTACAAGGAGAGATCCAGCCCTGACCTGAATGGAGAGACTAGCCAAGGACAGTGCTGGGGGTGCGGGAGTCCATGTATTGCACTAGACAGGCATTGATTAGAAAAACGTGGGTTACAGTCCCACTAGCCCCACAACAGATTTGTTCCTGGACTTCACTGTGCTTTTTTTAAGGAAAGGCTTTCAATCTGAATTTTGTGATCTTGCAAGATGGGCTGGGTCAATTACAAGGCATATTGCAGTGATGCTATTGAATACCTGGATGGAGTTGAAGGTTCCATTTTTGAGCTGCTAACTACTAAGTGGCTTGGGCTATGATTTCACTATAAAAGCTTTCATTTCTATGTGGTAGCATAACAATTATCATCACTATAGATATTCACCTAGTTCCTCTGATAACAAGAGTCAAAAAAAGGCTTAATGTGAGTCTCATCGTAGAGCTTGCTTTATTTTCCTTTGGTCTATGAGAGCTTTAATTTGCTGACTCTTATCTATTGCTGAAAGACTCCTCTTTTCCATGAGCTCCAGTGGAAGGGGAGGATGACAGTTCTGAGGGAGTTGCCTGCAGGCATAATTTCTCAGAAGTTCCTGTGGTTGCAGTTTTCCCTGTTGTTTTAATGCCTAGCACCAGGAGTTAAAAGAAACCTATCCCTCTTTGAAGGTGAAAAAAAGTCTTGTCTCATGCTTCTTGCAGGTCTTATTTTGCTTCTCTCTTTAACGTGCAAACCTCCAGGATGGCTGCTCTGTCATGCTGGCAAGATTATCTTCTGCTGCAGTCTCCATGGGTTTCAGTAGTTCTGCAGCTTTTCAGACACTTTTAAGATTTGCCTTTGGTGCTTTGTTGACAGGTGTATGTGCCACAACAGAATTGTCTTGAAGTCACTAAGCCAGAGAGAGACAACTGAGCACAAGTGATGGAAAACTGCTGAAGCTTTCTTGCTTGTTTTCTGTGTTTTTAACTGAATTCCGTGTAAATCATACATTCTTGATACTTTCTCAGCAAGCCTCTGCCATGTAGCAGCCCTGTAGCAGCTAGCATCTGTCTTTGACTTGTGTTGAACTTGTTGGGTTACTTATATTAGCCTCTGAGCCCAGATTTGCTAGGCCTGTGAAAAGCTAATTTTACTTATGAAAGTGAAACAAAAATATTGCCTCATATTGCTTTGTTCTTGCTCATTTGAGTGTTCAGCTCTTTGTGTGCACAAGACTTCTCAGGGAAAGGACTACTATGGCTTTAGGGGCCTTTACTGGCCAGAAGATTGCTGCTAACTCAGGGTATGCCTCCCCCAACTTGCCATCTCAGGGGAGGGAAGAGTAGAATAATGTTCTTAGCTCGCTTCTCTGCCATCAGTCAGATTTCTTCTTTCTTAGTATCTGTTGGGCTTCCCTTTTATTGTATATTGTATTATTTCCTCTTTGTGATCCTTCCCCAGGATTTCGACTTAGTCATGTTCAATATTTGTACTGCACTTCACATTTCAAGAGCACAATGAAACTAATGAACTCATCACAAAGACTTTTACTGTCATTTTTCAGAATTGCTAGTGGCAGACCTGTGGGTATGGTGTAAGAATTCAGTCTAATACACTGGTATTGCTCTCTAAGACAAGCATGAGCATCATAAATTACCACTACTGGTTTGGAGGCATTGATGAGAAAATGAAGCCTTTACTCCGGTGTCTATTAGAAATGTTTCAAAAGCTGTTTGAAGCTGTTGGTCCTCTGTTTCCAGTGAGAGTTTTCTGCAGTGTGACATGCTCTTCTTCCTTCATTCTCTGTTAATCAAACCTGTCTACTTTTTGATTTGCCCTGTATGTCTGTACCAAACTGCTGTATTGACCAACGGTCAGTGTCTCACTCTAAACTTCAGTATATCGATTTCAGGAGAATGGCTGTTTTTTTTTTTTTTTTTCTTGGAATGGCTTAGATTTCCTGATGGTTTAAAACAGTGATTTTTTGTTAGTATTCATTTTCCATCATAAGCTAAAACTACACATGCAATCCATCCCTTTGGACAAAGTCTAATCAAGAAACTTTTACCATCTTTGGTCTTAATATGTTTAGTATTAGAGATTGCCATCAGACAGCATCCCAGTGCATGACTCCCTTTACCTTGGCAATGGTTTTCCCAAAGGCTGACCTCAATGATTCATGCTTCTGATTATTTCTGGAGGAACCATGAGCATCAAGACCTGATTATTTTCTTCTTGTTTGCAAATAGTTCTCACTTGTCTATTGACTATCATCCCTCTCCACTCTTCTCCTCTGTAGCTCCAACAGCTATGCTTGTCCATCACATTGTTTTTCTAGAGTTTAGGCAGTTGATTGTTACTCTAATTTTTCAGCCACTGTACTATTGCATTACAGCATTAAATGTACACCCATTTATTTTCTAAGCAATTTTCTGTGGATATAATATTAGAAACGGAGAAAGGAGAAATTTTTTTCAAAAACACTGTTAACCACCTGTGGAGGGAAATCACCAATGCACATGGAGTAAGAGTAAATCTGAGACTATGTGGTCTAACACCTTTTTCTTTTTAAACTGGCTTTTTAAACTTTTTTTTGGTCATCATTTAGCCAACATAACATAATCTGTGCAAGGCAGTTCAGTATGCACTGAACCCATAAACAGGATCTTTGGAGCAATGTTCAATGGTTGGGTAATTTAAGCAGAAGACAAGTGCAGCTGATGGGATTTGGTTGCTTCGTGTTTCTGATTCTGTGAGACTGGAAAGCACGATTGCTTGTACTTTGCAGCTTCTCATGTGCCCTCAGCTTGTCATCTGAATGTAACACGTGCTGATTTCTTTGTTTAAAAATTCCTGATATGTTTGCGTTTTGATAGCTACAAGAGCCACATCTTTGTTTAATTGTGCTCTACAGCTTTGACAAATAAATGTAGCCATCTGTGGTTGTAGACCAAATACATGCCTTTTCTTCACCAATATTAATGTGACTAAGCTTTAGCACTGGTTCCTGCATCATTCTAAATAAACAAATAAGAGTAGTTGTAGCTTGCAGCTATTAAAATCCTTTAGTAGAGGAGCATTGGAAACCCCCCATTACATTAACGGGTTACTTGGATCTCTGTAATCTGTTGCAAAATCAACACAGGCAATTGGTAATGGCTTTCATTGCCATGGCAGAACAAGAGATACATCTTTAATAAACTGATTTTTAAATGATGTAGTCTAAACCTATGCTTATGTTAATTCATTGTGATCAGGGGAAACCATACTCCTCAGTAATGTACAAAGACTGCATTTTCCCAGACCCCCATTGCATTGGGTCTGGGAAAATGGAACAGATTTGGAAATTATTTTTAGTTAATCATTGTTGATTCAGCTAGGACGTTGCTACAGGCAAATTCATCCTAATGGTACTCAATTAGATAACAGCTCTGAAAGTGTTTTAATTTGATGAGTGTATTTTTGGCCTCATTTCTATGTTTAAAATCTTTACCTTTTTGGAGGCTAAGTTGTTTTTTACAGACACACAAATTCAGCTATTTACTTACAGACACAGATACAGGACACAGGATATAAGTAATACGTAAATCAAGACAAAGATACTGTGATTATAAAGACATGCAATCTACGTCCTGCTCTACTTTAAAACTTCAATGACCAAAGTTTATTTGTTCACAACAAAATTATTTCAAATCCAAAAAGTAGGAGAATGCCACAACACAATATTTTTATTGCCCATCTCAGCAAATACATATTCACGTTTATGACATCCATTAAAGAAATGTATTAATAATTAGATAAACTTTTTTTTTTTAAAAAAAAAAAAGTAGCTTAGAATAATCTTATTTTTAGAATACGCATTTTCCTGTAGATGCTTAAATCATCCAAAAACTTGTAAGCTCCTGTTTGGCAGATGCCTTCTTTTTGAGGCCTTATCAGTGATTGAGTTTAACATGTAACATTTTAGTCTATGTCCAGAAACAGGAAGATTTCTGACTTCCACCTGCCCTGAAGATAATTTCACCTCAAGGAGGTGAAGGCCCAGCTTTGTGCACAGGCAGCCACAGGAGGCACTGGAATACCAATAATGGCAATAATAGCTCAGGACGTGAGCGATGATGAAATCTTCATGGGTAAGGATCACTGCTTGGTCATGTATCTGTGGGATCTCATCCCCCACACACTGGTGGAGAAAGGAGGGGTTAAGGGAGATGTACCCAAGTATCTGACCTCTAAAGCTTCACACAGTTCCTGAAATGTGCACATCCCTCCTGCCCATCTCATCCACCCAACCTCCACTCAGTTTTAATGATCATTCTTTATAAACATAGATTGATTAAAATATGGTCAACACTGTTGTTTTTTTTTTTTTTTCTAAGTGGTTCAGATAACATGAATACACTGATTCAGAGAGACCAAACACTGCTGTAAAGAGAGGAATAAGACTGAGGCAGGACAATCATACCAGTATGTTTATATGAAAAAAAAAAGAAGAGAGACTGTATTTATACAAATCATCTGACTTCCAAGGTCAGAACAATCTAATGTGAACTACCTTTTTTTAACTATTTACATCAAAAGCAAGGATATCAGTGTGTAGAGGTGTTTGCTGGGGACATTTCATAGTGCCACCATGTGTCACAGTCACAGCACTGACAGGGAAAGACAGGGAGATGGCTTTAGGCCATGAGAGAGGTACGGCTTTCCTGCCATGGAAAGAATCACATGAAAATCTGTATGCATTTTGCCACCCAAAAGTAGGAGCGTGCTAGGACCTTGTTCCCTTGTCTCCCTTTCAGGCGTTTGTGATGTAACATCTTTTTGTTTCTGTTACCTTGTCCTTCTGTAAACTGTGTGTAAAGACTTGTGAGCTGGGCTGTGTTTTATTTGAGGATGTCACTAAGTAACACTAGTGAGAAACTGACTTTTTTCTTTAGCAGGGGTAACTGGTAGATGTTGTGTGAGCCAAGGGTGGAGGAGACGGCAGCTTCTCCTACAGGGCCCAACAGCAAGCATGGTACAACTTTTCTTCTTAGGAAGCCTCGTGAATAGCACCTCATTGCATAGCGGGTAACCAGTGTAGTAAATTCAGGTCTGATGTTGTGTATCAACAGCTTTTGGCAATCTTACAGGATTTGTGTATCAGAATTTTTATTGATCTACCAAATGGAAAGTCCTCTAGACAACAGATAATTCAATATTATTACTGAAATGAAACAGCAGAAATTAATTAATAACCATTTCTTAGTATGGAATGTAATTTAAAAAAATTAACAAAACCAGCTACATTTCATAAAATATACTGTGGAACTTTTAAAATACAGATTGCATGCTTTTCCAAGGGTGAAATATGACCTTCAGGCTCTACAGGCAAGTGGGAACAATTTGATTTCCATCAAAGGGAACAGCAGGCATATTTAATGTTTTTAAACAATGTTTGGATGCAAGAAGCAATATCTTGGTTGTTTCTGAATTAAGTTTGCATGTATTGACTGACATTCAAGAATTGGTGTCCAACAGCTGATAGCTCTGGAGCTGCTCTCTGCATGTCAGCTGAAATGGAAGCAGAGTTTTATTCCAGTAGCCTATAAAAAGGGGTGCTGGATACTGCTACCTACTGTCAGCACACTAACACCAAGTATAGCAGTAAGGGTAGAGCTTTGGGTCAAAGCCCGTCACACAGATATTGTGTCAGAGGTGATAGTGTCTAGTATTAAATAAGCTTTTTGAGAAATGTAATACAAATGAGTTAAGTAGTTTTTTCCTCTTGCATTGTCATCTAATTTTAAGAATCAAATGGTTGCACCCATCAGCAACAGGAAAGGCTAAAAGCTGACTCAGTGTTATGATAATTGTAGGAGTCCCAGCAAGTGTATATTCACTGTATGCAAGCTACTGTTCAGTCCACCCAGAAGCAAAGACGACAAAATTGCTCGTTACCTGGAGTGTGTAGTCACAGCACACTGAACCTGGTGCTTCATTGATTGGTTTGGTGGTCCTCAAGCTGAGAAGTTGCAAAGCGCTGCTTTTACCTTACGACAATCTAAATGAATCTGGGCCTGAAAGAGCAGGTCTCAGTGGAATCCCGGTGGGGTTGTGTCACAGGGATGTTAGTGAGAACATCTTCAGATCATGAGACAGAGTTGCAAGAACAGGGTGTACCCTGCATGATTTTCTCCTAAAGGGTTAGCAACTTTGCCAGCACCAACTCTGATATCTGGTAGGACTCAGAAGCACAGTCTTTCTTTTGGTCTGTGTTAAGGGACATGAGAGATTTTGTTTTTTCAGAGTTGGACTCTGTGGTGCTATGTTACTGCCAAAAGCTGAAGGATGTGTTTGCTGTGGATTTGTGAAGGAGCATATACTTTGGAATAGATTTGGAATTGGAATTTGATGGACTGATCATTGTAATGCTTTTTATCTTTAGCATCTGGACTAATACTAAGTTTAAAGTTCAGTTTCTAAATATTAAGTGTCTGTGATACAGAGCTGCAAAGTTGCAAGGCTTTCAAGCCTACAACTCCCACAGTTTTCAGTCTTTTACATTTACTCAGCTTCCTAAAATTTGACCTCTTTCATTCCGGAGCCTGACACTTGGCTCTTAACTTTCCAGTGTCAGTCTGCATTTCATTAGCACATCAAAAAAACTTTTTATCAGTTCTTCCACTGAGATGTAGTACCTTTTCCAGAACTCATAGGCAGATTTTGGACTAATATTTTAAATCTGGACTTGGCTTATAGCTACTGTCTACTTTTCATCTGTTTAGAAGCCAATGAAAACCAACATTTCCAAATTTTTTGCACGTGGTGATACTGGATCTTCTTATAGTGTTCTGATAATCTTTGTAAACTACTGATTTTCTCACAACAGAAAACTAGTAACTTAGCAAGCACTATTCAGCATTAGAAAGTAATGTAATTGGATGTATGATAAGCTTTTAAATCTATTTTCTTGGCACAAACAATGCATTTTTTCCAGTTTGCAGGGCCTCAGGCACACTCCCTATTACCTGTCACCTTTCTTCTAAAAGAGATAGAACTCCGCACAGTGTGCAACAGCAGTTCTTCTGCTGAGGATGGAGGTTAGACACCATTCTCTGCCTTCTCACAGTGAGAGTATGAAGTTCATTTGAAAGTTACTTGAGTGTTCCCCTTTCTGCACACCAGACCACAGTCTCTGACAGGAGTGCTCCACTGCCTCATAGTGGCATCTCATTGTGTTCTTACCCAGATATTCCTCCACAGCCATCTGATAGCAGCGCTGGGAAAATTCACCTCCCTCCTTTCCTTGGCTTTATGTTCCCTCAGACAGTCCCAGTGTAGACTTATTATTCATTTCACCATTATGAAAACGTTCTGCAAAATGTTCTCTTTAATGAGAGAAAAAGAATTTACGATCTCCTCTTCATCAAGTGATGTATGTGCTGCCTTAAATCATACTTCGATAGATCTCTGAATGGCATGAGTAATTAACAGCCTTTATAGAAGCTTTGTAATAACCAGTAACATCAAAGGATAGTAATAAACCAGAAAATAAACTAATAATTAAACCAATAAATCTTTTAAACATCAGGGAATTAAACACTCCTTTGAAAATAAGCATGTGCACTAACCAACATCTAAAGGATGAACTTTGTCCAAGAAACTCATATGATGCTGAACAGAAGATGCAACTAATGTCTGTCACATAAAGGGATTTGTCTTGGAGGTTTATGTGATAATACATACTCAGTCATACTCTGCCTGGCAAGCATTCAGTAGCAAAATGCCCTCGGTTTTGAAACCGTGCAGGTTAGGTTTGTATGTCAGTCAGGAGTGCAGGTCAGTAAGAGCAGGTCTGCAGAATGAGTGTGGTTGCTGAAGACCTGACATCCTCATTATGCGTTTTCATGGTTTTATTTGGACTGGTCTAGGCTGGTCCTGTGTGGTGAATCTCTTTTACTGATGGGAGTACTGTAGATGCACTTCTGGAGGGCATCTTCCAGCTTTGTTCTATTCTGAAGGAACCCAGTTTGTGTACTTCAACACCACTACATAAAGCAAACACAAGGGCTGCAGGGACTACAAAAAGGTTCAATTCAAAGCATCGCTCCCCATCTGAGCTAAAACACTAACATAGACATGTTCTTCAATGAGTAAGAAGGATAGGGAAAAACACCCTTAAATTCTTTCTGTTCTTGGAATGTCTTACTGTGCATCATACTTTGTCATTGTGGGGTTGTAGCTACAACCTCGATTACCTGTATTGCTTGGATCATGTACGGGGGAAATTGAAGGTTTTTCACTTAGATGCCATCAGGACTGGGCTCAAGGATAAATCATATTCTGCTGCCACACTCTGATCCCCAAAACACAGGGATCACCTCGTGGGCCGCTGACCACACGCAGTGAAAGGCGCAGTTCGTGCCGTGCCGCAGGTAGCTGCATGGCCAGCGCTGCGCCGCGCAGGGGCTGGCCGAGACTCGCTGCAGATGCTGCGTCTATAGACACAGAGAATTTACAGCCGTTTGCTATGATAGAGCTGAAAGCCCGACAGAGGCTGCCATGCAGTATTCTGTGAAAAGCTGAAACAATGTGGCTAGACTTTCATTTGATATAGTTGATTTTTACAGTGCAAACTTTACAGTTTTTGAAAAAGGATATTATGGTATTGGGATTCCAAAGTTGACACTGTATCTAAAAGTAAAACTATGTGTTCTACAAGACTCAAATAACTGGATAAATATTGCTAAGTGCCAGTTAGAGGATGAAATGTAGAGCTGCAGTACACCCACACACAAATAAAAATACTATGTGCTGGGAGTTCTTTATTGTGTTTACCAGAGAGCTATAAATGCACATTTAAATAGTGGTTTGTATCACTGTCTTATGTTTAGATCTCTGAATGTACAGAAATCAGAGCCTCACAAGCTGAGTTTACTCTTGGATACCTGAATACGTTCAAATAATTTTCTTACAGCCTTGTGCAGAAGATGAAATTGAAAATCTTCAGCTAACTTTCTTAGGATAATTCACCAAGATTATGGAGGTTTGGGGCCATAAATGACCACAGTCATGATTTCAAAATAAAAAATAACAAACAGTGCCAGGTTACTAGGGAACGCCACACAGAGAGCGTAGCTGCAGCTAGAGGTGGTATCTTGGTCTATTTAGTTAAAACAGATCTAGATAAAACCAGGAAAAAGTTTCCCAATAAATGAGCTGTTTCAAGATACAGGCTTAGCATGCAGCCTAGCCAGCTTGTGATTGTAAGTCACTTATTACAGAGATAGTCAAAGAGGCTCTTTGGTTTCTTTATGAGCCAAATGTGCTTTCCAATCCTTCCTGCAGTAACTCTAGAGCTTGCAGGCTTTGAGAAGTAATTTTAGGATAGTCCCAAGGAGTCCGGATGGAAATAAATCTGTCTGAAAACAGTAAGTGTGGTTGTTTAGTTATGTTTTCTGCTGTGTTTCTTTTTTGCTCCATCAGTGAAAAACTACAAGGAGTCCCCACAGTGTATTCTCTAGGAGTCATTTTACAGTTTGGTCCTTGCTTTTTCCATTTGCTACTTCTCTGTTTGTGATATTTCTGCACCTTTTATGAAAGTCCACAGGACTGCAATATCAAGCACAGCTAAACGACTATTTAAAGTGTAGATTTTTTCCTCATTGTCTTTTTTCAAAATATGGCCAAAAATCAAGATGATTTTGCAGTTCTGATTTTTATTCCTTCAGTTCAAAGTCTAAGCTTTCTTAAAATGTATATGTTTATGCTGACACTTGTCTTACAAAGTTTGTCTTTGATCAGCCAGTGCTAATATACAGAGTATGACACAAGTGATCATAATTTTATTCAGCAACTAGAAATGGCAGTTTACGAGAGAAAAGAGGATGATTTATCTTTGTAAAAATATACACTCTTATACTCTATTGTGAATTTCATAAAGTAGGAATACCTGGGGGAAAAAGAATGAACAAAAATGTTCATGATTGCTTGAAAAAATGTAGCAAATCAACCTGTATCACCTCTAAAATAAAAATGTCCTACTATAAAGCTGTTCTTTTTTAACTGTATCCGTCTATGTGTGTGGTTTTCTGGCAGGAGGCTCAATTGTCTAGCCCCATTTTTGGCGATCGTGTTCATGTGAGGGCAGTGTCATGCATAATATAGCTGATGACCAGGCATTTACAGATATGCTGAATTATTAGAAAGTACTGAGAAACAAGATGCTTTTAAAACTATGAAATCGGGAGTGTGTGTCACAGAAATTTATTTATGTTAAAGTAAACTTGTATAAACCTTTCAGGTAAGAACGAAAGTAGCTTCATTCTAATCCTTCCTTTGAACCTTTGAACTTCCAAAAAAACTGTAAAGTGTATGACAGTGGCAGTATCCTCATGTTGAATTTCTCAAATAAAGTGGCAATGCAGATTTATTAAACTGATTGGAAGCCATGATGGGAAAGTAGTTTGGGGACAAATTGTCCTTTCAGTCATTGTCCAGAAACCACAAGACGGATGGCGAGTGGCAGCTCCTCTGAAGTGTGGTGTTGAGCCACAGCTGGCTTTGGCATGCTGCTGAGTGCAGAGCAGAAACCTTTACCAAGTGCTTAGAGAAGATTTTTGGCAGTCTTGGCAGGTCCTAGAAGGTGCTGCAGATGACTAGGAGCAAAAATGTTCCCTGGAAAGTCAGAGGAGGGAGGAGCATGAAGCCAGTGCCTTTGGAAAAATGAGCTGAGGCAGGGCGTGGGCTCTCCTGCATTCCCTATTGACTGCCCTGCGATGTCCTGGTATTGGGAATAACATTTTCTGGTGTGCCTCCAAGGCCAGGAGAGTGAGGGAGGAGGCGGCCAGTTACATGGAGGATGTAGAACATCTATGTGTACCTTCCACAGGGCCTGGCCATGCTCAGCCTCTCTTCAGCACATCACCATGGGCTGCAGCCCGGCTTCAGTGTGTGTTACTTCGTCCTCCATTCCCTGGCATCTCAAGGAGGCGCAGTTCAGCAACATGACTTGCAGGCTTTTTGTTCAGGGTTATGCCACAAGTTTTTTCTGTGCATATGGATTCACATATTGTGTGCATGTTTTCTGCACGTGAAAAAATGACTGGGCAAGAACTAAACCTTCTTGTATTGATCTGTAATTTCTGTGGTCTGATGGGTGTCATATTTGTAGGTACAGCCCCCATCCCTGTCCCTGTGGAGGGCTGGGCAGAAACCTGAGGAGTGCAGGGAGAAGGGAGCCCTCCGCCACGAGCCTGCCACAGCCCTTGCTGCCAAGGGGATGGCTCTCATGTTTCGTCCCAGCCAGAGGTTTTCCATGGCTCCATTCCTAAATATAAGGAATTTTAATAACAAGGCCTTGAGGTTGTAAATGCATAGATCACTGTTACATGTAGAAGAGATGGGAGCTTTTTCTGCTGTGCTCTGAGTATAGTTTTGCTGCACAGTGATAGCAGTGTTCTGCAATGCATCTGATCTGGGAAAGGCGTGGGTTATTTGTACGCTTTGTAGGATATGCAGGTGAACAGATATGCATCAGTTATCTCTTCTATTCCCTTCTAATCTTTCAGGTGGAGATAGGCCTGTTGCACCAGATACAGGGAAGCCAAACACAAAACACAGGATCTGAAAGCAAAGCTCCCTCTTTCCCCACGCCGGGGAAAGCCTCTGCAGGGCATCAGCAGGGTGAAACATGCTCCAGACCCCCCTACACCAGGACGTGCACCCAGTACAATTGGAAATACTTCAAATGATTAGAGGTGGCCTTGTTAGCCGAGGAGTCTCCAGTGGCTCCATAGGGTTCCCGTGGAGGGTTCCCACCCACTGAGGATTACGGCTGCCTATCATGGGCATGCAGTGTCAGTAACAACTGAACGGTGTCCGTCCCAGTTAGGTTACCTGGCTCTCCCTGTTCCTGAACTGCTAGCTGAAGCCTCAAGCGTAGATGGCTTTCTAGAAAGGCGATCAAGCCTGCATGTGAACACAGGGTAATATTCTCTCTCTGACCTTTTCAAGCTCCCAGACAATGAAAAGAATTGAATCCCTGCCAGGGGAAAGGGTTTAAGTTGACATGACAATTCTGGATTAAGTGGCTGTCTACTAATGCTTTTGGTAAGTTAAACTGCATCTTCTTCCATTAATTTTCCTGTCCTGGGTCCTTCGGGACTGCTGTTAAGAAAAAGTTTAAATTAGCTTTATTTTGGTCCTTTATAAAAGCTGCCGTTTCTTCGATGTTTGCACTCTTCTAAATGGATAAAATCAATCTTGCTGTATGAGTAGCACTATTTAAAAAAGAGAGAGAGGAAAAATACTTGGCAAAGTCTGCTCTGTGTCTCCTGAGGTGTACGGACCCCAGCCTCCTTCCTTGAGGAAAGTGGTGAGGAGCTACCGCTCTGCTGGGGAGGGAGATCCCTGCAGAAGGGCTGGGGCAGAGCCACAGCTCGTGGTCACGTTGTGCCCTGTCCTCCTGGTGAGACCTTGTGTCTGGCACCAGTTTAGCAAGGAAGCGAAGCGCACATGATTGATGAGCACGTGCTGTGTACTGCTTGCAGGTTTTTCTGTGCTTGCTGCAGAATTAGGTCTTTCTCATCACTGAACTCTGCTCTGCATGCCAGATTTCAGGCTCTCTTTTCCTCTTTATTTCAATACTAGAGATGTCATAAAGAAAGCCTGTTTAAAATAAAGTGTTTTATTTCCTTTCTTTTGCTTAAAAATGGGTAAGAATGTATGATCAACTTGTTTTCATTTTTAATGCTTTTATTTTAATGCTTTTTTATGTTTGTGTTAATTCTCTTTCAAGTTATGAATATGCAAATGCAGTTGATGAAACTTTTCCCTATCACTCTTGCATTTTCCACTGAAGAACAAAAAAAAAACCTGCAAGGAGACAGCATGGCATGGTGGCTTGTGTAATAGCTGTGTACTAGAGCAGATCTATCACCAGCTGCCTTAGTTTCTCCCCCTATTAAATGATACATAACTTACTTTCTTATGAAGGTTTGAAAACCATAAAGTGCTAGAGCCAACAGCTGGAGTAACAGGAGATTGTATGTGGTTTGTCAACGCAAATAACTCAGGTACTGAAGCTTGTATTGCAAGTGTAGCCTGGGAAACCTATGTACAGCAAAAAGGATTTCTAAAACCCACCATACAGACAGAGAATAGTGTCATACATAGGGAAAAGAGAACAGATTTCATACGCAGTCTCAGCCAAGGTAAGAAGAGGGTAACCAGGACACCAGGGCACATTGTGATGATCAGAGTCACAACCACAGTGCAAGCTTTGCATATCTGGCCTGCAGCTTGAAATGTGGACAGACTGCTGAATCCCTTTTATTACAGTCAATCACTTATGGATTTTTTTTTCAGGAATACTTAATGCAACATATAATTAGATAGGCCAAGTGAATGCCAGGTCTGGAATTAAGACTTGAGCTTTCCTGGCTTTCGTTTTAGTGCTCATATTACCAGATCAGTGGGAAGTTTATAAGAGCTCTGAGCGCAGGCAGCGGAGCTCTTCGGCCGGCACGGGGAGCAGCTGCCCCGCTGGAAGCTCCTAAGGTAGTGCCGTGTTGGGCAAGGAGGCAGGGCTGGGGTAGTCACTGTCATTACCAGGCAGGGCAAGGTTTTGGTGTTGTACTGTTGAAACAAAAGTTGTTATTTTAATGCTTCTCCCATTTATTTTTTGACTCAGTTTATCAGCCAGTCTATCTGTCGCTGTAGGGGTCTCCTGCGAAACAAAACCTCTTGTTTTGCAATGAAATCAGTCACTGGCAAGGAAGAGTTACCCTTTCTTAGCTGTTCTCCACTTGCAAGTGGTTTGTTCACTAGACAGCCACTGGTGACAAGTTGCCACACTCATCAGTAAGGGTACAGCTGCACTTTCAGGTGTGTCACGCTTTGAGATGTACACAATTTTGCCTCTGATCCCTCAGAAGAAACAATGACAAGGAAAGCATGAGTGAAAATCCTTGAATACGAAAGAGTGGAATGGGATTGACTCCTGTGGGATGATGCTGACACACATACTGTTCCATTTTTTAAAATCTCAGAATGTGGAAAAATGTCACAATGTCATAAGAAAAACATAAAAATATACTCATGACTGAAAAAATCAAAATTTCCAAACCAAAACTATGCTAAAAATGACTCGAAATTTTAAGCTCTGGTTTTGTATTTCCATTACTGTAACCAGCACTCCTATTCACCCCAGTAAAGCAAACGCCATGGAGAGCTACATCTCTGGTTACACAACACAGATTTAAGTTTGCTTCTGAAAATGTTCTGTGCAGTTGCTTATCCATGTGTAATCAAGTTTAGCATGGGATAAGAGACTGCTTCATTGTATTTAAATGCACAGATGCTTATTAAAAAACATGCAGTTTGAGGGTGACAGATTCTCTTGGTAAACTATGGGAGCAGTATTGATTATTGGTCCAGATATTTTTTAAAATCAGACTATTTTAACATATTTTTAACAAAATATTTTATAATAGCAGTTCTTTCAAAGCTTTAACAAATAACTATTTCTGACTGATTTTGTTTGGCCAATCAGCTGTAATCAATTATTAATAGCACCTTCAGTGGGATGCATGTTCTGACAGGTGTCCTTGGCTCATCAAAGAGAACAGAACCAGAGAAAGATGTTCTGACAAATTACAACTCCCTGAAAGTAGTCCTTTACTATGAAAAAACACTCCTTAAATTTAAGCTGCCTCAGAGTAGCCTGTTTCAGGTCATGACAATATATCATCAAGGTTTCAGGAGTGCTGAAATGTACTATTAAAAAAATGAAAATAATAATGTTACAAGGTTTTGGAGAGCTCAAAGTGTCCTATTCTTCTTGCAGTTCTGCTTGGAAATACTTTCTGCAAGTGGGACTTGTCTCAAAAAGGAAATTCCAGAGCATGTTTATCTCTAAACTCAAGCTATCCTGCACATGCAGAATCACCTGGAAAGTTAATCAGATTTATTAGCTACACAAAATGCTGTATGTACAAAGTGGCTCTTCTGCAGTTGCTTCCTCTCTAAAGGAACAGCACATTTTCAGGTTACTTTGTTACCGTGACAGTCTTGTTCTAATTATAACCTACCAGATTCAGATACCTTAATAGCTTTGCAACTACTAATTTTAATCAGAACTGAGCACACTGAGAACACGTCACAGACTAGGTAGTCAAACCTGCTTCTACACGCTGCTGCTCAGAGGAAATAAGGGATACTTAAATCAGGGGAATTACCCAAAGGGCAAATTTGATCCACTGTTTTTACAGACAAAGAGAAACACAAACTCAAGGGGGTAAATGTAGAGGTATACAGGCTGGTATCTGTCATAGTCTGGGAGCCACAGCTGTTTAAAATTGTAGGTTTTCAGTGGCAAGCCTCAGCCATCGCTACGACTATTATTATTATTTTACTAAGCCTAATCCTAGGGAGTATTTTAGGCTGACAAAAGCCTGCTAGCTCTTTGTTTATTCATTGCACCTGTACAGTGCCCTCCACACCTGCTGAGTTAAAGTCCTGTTTCTCCCTGCTTTAAAATCTGTAATAGCAGCATGCGAAGGTCTTTGATAGAGAAAGACAAGCGCCTCAGTGAGGAAAGCAGCACATCTCCAGATCTAAATAAAATAAAGCCACCTGGTGAACTCTGAGGATGATGTTAATTAAAAAATAAACAACCAAACCCAATATGGCTGAGTCAGCTGTGGAGAAAAGACCTGCGTGTTGTACTGGTACCTGCAGCCCCGTACCCTCCTCTGGATTGGGGACAGTGCGGTTGCAGCAGGTCAGGTCACTGCCAGTGGAGAGGATGCTGCCTGTGAAGGATGCTGTCCCCATTCCCCAGATCCTGGGGTCACAGGTCCCTCTGCTTCACACCAGCACTGATGGCTCTGCCCTCACCCTGTACTGGTCCGTTCTCCAGCACTTGACCCCGGGCACCATGTTTTCACCAGCTGGCTAGCAGCAACCTTGGCAGCATTTAAAACGATGACCTGCAAATGAGTGACATCGTAACTCACAACCAGCCAGCACTTGTAAGATACCCACTGTATCTCTTAATTTTAAGGCACTTCAAGTGAAGAGCATAAAACGTGCACATCACTATTGAAGGACTAAAGTCCTAATTAACATTATTAGGCTGATTTATTTATTCTCCATCTTTGTCTGCACCTTTGCTGCTTCTTGAAAGGCTTTAAATTTTATTCCAGTGAAAATAATAGAATAAAGGACAAGAAATCTTTGTCTTATCAGTTTAACCAATGAGGGATTGTATTTAGATTTATGGAAATACCAGTCAATATCCTCAGTTTCAAAAGCAGTTACACATAACTCTGAAAAACATTCCCTCTTCCATTCCCATTGACATAAGCTCCTTTACAAAGATTGTTTCCTTTGGATGAAGGTCTGCTTACAGTTTTTAAGGGCTTTCCCTTCTTAAATTAGGAAAGAAGAGAATGATTTAGACTATTTATTTTTCTCTGGTATCTGACTGTAGTGATGTCTTTCTATGCAAAATATTAATATAAAATTGTTTAAAAAAGACTCTTGAGCTCATACAATTATTGTTCAGTGAAGATGGTAAGTAAAACTGAGTAATTGAGTTTAAAGGTTTTATTCTGAAGTTGGAGAAATAATTATGCTATATAAATTTGGATCACGGAAAAGCAATTTGATCTGATTACAAAGTGGTTGGTGTGAAAACAGCCAGTCAGGGAAACAGCCAATATAGCCAATAAGCCATGTTGGAATAAATTCTGGAAGTGGTGAAACACATCATTAACAGACACTTCTAAGCAAATACCACTAAGGGGAGAGACTGCTGATCCAAAGATTTCCACTGTCCCTCAAAGACTCTGCAGGGTGACCAGGATGATGCAGGAGTCTTATCTCACCTTGCACATCTGGTCTGGTACAGAGGGGTGCAGACCAAACCAAATGTTTTTACTACATTACTCAGTTACAGCATCTAAAACTAAAAAAGGAAGAAAGGGGTGTTGGATGTTTTTCTAGTATAGAATAATTTGTCTCTTTTAAGAGGCATTTACTTGCCTCTCACTCTTCCCTTAAGTACATTGTAGTTAAATGAGTTTCTATAAATAAGGGAATCGCAGGTATTGATTACTTTTGAATTGCAGTAGCGTTGCATAATACGATATTGGCAGCCATGCTGTGATAAAACAGCATGTTATACTCTCGTTGAGTCGATGGAGGCCTGACTCGTCCTCAGCGCCAGCGTGGCCGGCGGGTACTGCTGCCACCCGCAGCAAAATGACATTTGGCTCACCAAGTGCATCTTTACAGGCCATGTGGACTTGATAGCAAGTAGACCTCCTTTAGGCAGATTCTTATACAATTAGCTTAGAAAATATCGCTCTGAGTCAGAAGGAAATCCAGAAGAGCTCTTACGTAGCTAGCTGGAAAGCATGAAGTCAGGAGTGACTGCATATACATGGAAAAAGATGTGGATTCCTGAAAATGTGAGGTAATGCTTATTCTTTGTCCTGAAGGACTCTTCTTTCACCGGCTTGTCCTTCAATAACGCTCAAAGTTATTTTTAAGTTACAATTTGTACTTCTGTGGGGAGGTGTCAGATAATTCTCTAAATTTGAGCACTGGTCTGACTCACATGGTATCCTTGAAAGCATTTTTTTCCATGTAAATAAAAAAAATGCTTCTCCTTTTCCAGAGTTCTAATGGAATTAGTCCATTGCTACAGGGATTTATTAGGCTGTTAATTAGTTTCTTACAAGTATCCTGGTTCATTTACATTTCTGATTATGACACTTCCTTGTGTGCCTTTTGAACTTCTGTGATTCTGTAATTGCTTGGATAAATAGTAAGGACTGAGAGCCCCACCACACGTTCATTATGTATCCATATTTCTCCTTCTGATTATCAGACATGAGTACATCAAGGATACGGAACAAGGCTGTATATACTGAAGACCTTCCTTCCAAATATGCCAAGAGTAAACGTTCCAGTAAGGAGAAATGGTCCAGGGTGCTACAACTCAATACTTTACCCTCCCTCTCCCCGAAAAAAAAGACCTAGAGAAAATGCATAAGAGGAATTATGACCACATGCCAACGCTGGCAGAAGTCTGCAGAAGACTCTGAAATCACAAATCTGAGAACACAGTCTTGGAAACTTCTCTGCTTCTAGTAAGAGAAAGCAAGCATTAAAAATGTAAGTCTTTCAGAGTGATTCAGTGTGTAGTTGTGATTCTTAGCACAGAGTGATTAGCTCCAAGTTCTTCTTGCAAATAATTGCACACTTACATATTTCCTGCTAGCTAGTGAAACTAACTTTTAAGATCCAACAGTAACACGGTAGTTAGGCTAAACTTTGAGCACAGTTCTCCTGTCTTTCCAGGCTTCTATCACACTCTTTTCTGCTTTATTAAAAAGATGCAGAATTGAAAGAATTATTATTAGCAAAAAAAAAAAAAAAAAAAAGAAAAACAAAAACCCAAACCTAATGTGCATTACTTCAAGCAGAAACATACAATCCACAAATTTAATACGAATGCTCCTGTCCATCATATCCATTCGGATCTCATGCCATGTTCTGTTACCAATGGCAATCAGAGTCTTGATTACACCATTAAAATCTAATTTGTCTTTTCTGCTAGTGAAAAGTGGAAAAAATATTAGCTATTTGTTCCATCAAACTGGACACCCTTTGTATTTTGCACATACTTGCCTTGAATGGATCTTTTAAATAAACACAATTGGTATTCACTTCTGGACTTAGGAACTGCTAACTTGCATTCTTGCAGTTATTTTCATATATCATTTAGTCAGAATACTGCATCAGGTTTCCCACCGTGATTTAAAGCCGCTCCTTCTCTAAGTTTCCAAGTACTTAGCATCTTTAGAAAGGCATTTAAACACCTTCTTCAGAAGTTGTGTTGAGAGACAATAACTATCTTAGTCATTACTTGGCTGGTGTGGTTAGAAAAATTATTGTCGTAAATCATACCAGTCTTAGAGCTGACAGAAATACTCTGAAGTGTTCAATGTTTATTGTGTACTCAGTGTAATTTAGTGTAAATACAGTACTTCGTAATACATTGATGGAAAACTTTCATTATATCTGTTAAGATTATTAAAAATAAGATGGCTGAATTTGGGGGAAAAAAGATGGGCTCACGCAGTAAGGCTCGTTTTCAAGTACAGCTTACTTAAGATACCAAAATAAGAGCTGAACCAGTTAGAAAAAAAAAAAGCAAAACAAATTAAATATAATCCTTTTTTTTTGTTAAATATCAATGTCTTTGTTAGCATTGTTGAGCATCTGAGCACATATGCACAGGAATAGGTTTCACCTGAATATAAGCACTCTTGCGGTAAAGCTGTGCCAGATAATCAAATAACTGTACCAGTATCGCTTTACGGATTTGGTAGCAGGACTCACAAGTGTCTGTATGTTCTTAGGGCTGCTCCCAAGCTAATGCTGCGATAAAGATGTACACAGAGATTTGTGGTGTCGTGTCACTTGTAACAAATCTTTCATGTTTGAGTTGGGAGGAGGATGTCATACTGTAGTGATTAGCGTTAGTAGTGGTAATTGAACAGCTTGTAACTTTATCTGAGGGATGAGAACATCAATGACATCAGATTAGCGGTTGACTTTCTGTAGGTTTAGCTATAGTATGTGAGATCAATCCAAAATTTCTTGCCGAGTTCTTAGTGGTGTTCTTCATGTCCTAACGGAGAGAGAGGTTGCACCCTTGATATTTGTGCTTCAGTCACAGCCATTTATTCTTTGTAAGGTATTATTGACCTGATCTAGCTTAGACTCTGTAGGACCTCCAATTATTATTTATGCCCTAGCATCTGATTTTTATGTCCGTTTTCTATTTGGCTATTGCTAAATATTGGGTTTTAAATAATTGTTTTTTAAATGGATTCATATTGACCTGTCTCCAGCAAGCTTCCACCATCAAATCTGTTTTTAATACAAAAGACCTATACATTGTACTGCTCATTTGATGCTGGTGATGGTGGTGGCTTTTAGGTCTTTCAAAGAATATTGGTAACCATCCTTATGTTGTGTATCTTAAAGGTTTGATTAAATGGGTGCTGATAACCAGAACAAGACAAGTGCAACATAGTCTGCCAGTAATTTAAATCAATACTTCAATTTATCTGACTGAAGGTGTTGAGAAAAAGGGTAGATGCCACTGAATACTTGCAAAACTGAATAGCAATAAAAATACTAAAATAAAACCAAGATGTAAGTTTATCAAGTAAACCAACTGTTAATACCATTCCTGACTGTCATACCTTGGTTTGTTGACATTGGTTATAGATCTATTTAGTATTACAATGTTTAGAGAATCCTGTGTGGCAACATGCAGTATGCTTGGACTATTGCCTAGAACCAGGGTAATTTACAGTCCTTGTTTAGGAGACGGGTAGGTAGAGAAAGAGTTTGTTAAGATGTGGAAGAGAGATCAAACTATTTTCTGAGATTTCCAAGAAAACATTCTCCTGAGTTCAAGATCAGCATAATACCACATGAGCAGACCTCACCTCACAGCTTTGCCACTCTGCCACAAACAGAACAATTACAGGCTGTGATTTGCAGACCAGCTGCAACTCTTGCTGAAGTCAATGAAGACCACAGTGGTTTGGTACCACTCAGCTTCATAATCATTCACAGCACTGAGAAAATACTGATCAATGGAGAAACTGTATAGTAGGAAAATCTCCAGACTGTTGCTATTAATGGAGTTAGCGATCCCTTGGACTAAATACAGTACAGTAAATACAGAATTGTTCTGCAACTAAGATAAGAGATGAGGATTAAATTAATATTACTGTGGCCAAGAGACTGAATTCAATGCAACTAATATCCAGTGATTTGTTAAATGTAGATTCAAATGCATTCTTTTTATGTAAAAGTCCAGTGTATGCTCCCAGCAGCCTTCAAATACGGTTCTTAAGCTTTCCTCGAGGAAAATCAATTCAGAGGTCTTGCAGTTCAAATTTACATTAACAAAAAAGGGCCAACTTGGGCTGTCATACATAGCTTCAAATCTATTTGATCCAATGCCATTCACTCTGAGTGGATATAAACAGCAAACCAAGTCACAGGGATTGCACAATGCATAACATCTTAATCACAGCTATGGCTTATTTGCCTCACAGCTGCAGCTGGTGTTGCGTACCTGCTTATACCAGATAAAACCTACAAATCCATTTTCCACTTTCTATTGAAATAAATTAATCTGGTCTGAAAAATAACACAGTATTTATTGATCTTCAGCTTAGGCTGTTAATGAAAGATGACTTTGTTTATTTTGAAAATAGAGAAATTAAGCTGCCTTTCATAAAACAAACTGAAAGGCAAACTTTTTCCCCTCTCTCAGAGGAGGGCAATGTTAGCCCTCAGACTGGCATTTAAGATGTGAGATGATTTCTGCATCACATTTTGCTTATTATTCTGTTTTTCTCATGGCAATTCCTAATGCTTCCAGTTGAGGTCTCAGGATGCACTGTGCTCACCTCTGTGCAAACCTATGCACCAGCACCGTGTGCCGGGGCAGGCACCAGCTCGCTCCCCCAGCAGCTTCGGAACCCAGGGTCACAGTCCTGAGCCTGTGCTGGAGGGAAAGGCATGGATGCGGGATACCAATATGGGCAAGCAGAACGTGAACTGCTTGCCATTTGGAGCCATCGCATATATGCCCATGATATATTATTTAAATATATGCCTGCCCTAAAGAGCTCTGAGGTCCAAAACTGTTCTTCAGGACCTATTTTTTTCAGATATTTTACTGGGGAAAAAAAAAAAAATTGAAGAAAATAATTGAACTGGATTTCTTTGAACAAATAGTGCTGAAAATAAGAAAAGAGTTTATAAATCTAATTACAAATTTTATTACATTCATTTTATTTCCATGTGTTGTTAAACAGCTGTGACGTTTCCTGACTCCGTGTTTGGCTACGCTCTGAATAGCATCTTGCTTTCCCCAGAAGTGCTGTTCACAGAGGTGTGTTGTTATTGGGTTAGAATTGAAACTCTGCCACTGACACAAGCTTCAGTATGTATTTATTATTAATACAGAGAATCCAGTAACGTTGTGAGCTTGCTGAATTAAAGGAGGAATCAAAGGCATTTTACCTGTCAAGACCTTGGTTCAGAGTTCTCAGTTTATCTTGCACTGGATGACAACGTGTCATTGATTTCTGAAGCGGAGCAGGCAGCTGCTACCTTCATTATACTGAACCAGTCTGGCAACTTTTAATCTGTGCTCAGTGGCAAATCTACCATCGTTCAAGCCTGTATGGAATGTCTTGTGATAGGTATGTTGTTTTACACTGCTGTCATTGAGTGTATCGAGTGTGCATTTCCTAGATGCATCTATCAATGGTGAAGTCATCTATGGGTAAGGGTTTGATGAACAAAAGTAACAGTGCCCCAACAAAATGCAAGGTTCAATACTGGGAGCCCTACTGGCAAGACGTGCATGGCAGGGCTGGGCCTCAAACTTCTGCCTGGGGCAGGGATTGCCAGCATGCTCTCTGCTCTGTCTGTTTTTACGTTGACTCCAGTCATAGGCAGGCTACAGACAGTTGCTATTATTTTAAAAGCACACACTGTTCTGTACAAAATCTAGATGTGACCAGTTCTTAATGGACTCCTTACTGAAAGCACCGTAAGCTTCTCCATAGTCCTTCAGGAAAATGTATCTGTCTTCAACCACCTCCACTTCAAGTGTCCATAAAACCTCACAGGAAGTATCCTCTGCCTAAAGGCTGAGGAATGGAGTTTCTGGCACACTGAGGATGTGAGATAGTCCAAAAGCTGTTGGAAACACCCAGCCGAGAGGGCATCGGCAAAAGAACCCATGCTGCAAAAAGGAGGGCAGCTTGGCACCTCAGTTGGACACTGTCTCAGCCAGGTGCTTTGCTCCTGTCCTGCACCTCTTCATTCCTTTGTCCTGAACCACAGCAACGCAATCTATGTCTAAAGCCAGTGTCCTGAAGGTGCCAAATGTTGTGTTCAGATTACCTGTGTCCATCCTCTATCCTCATGTCACACATTTTCTGTCGGCTGATTTGAGGCTTCAGAAACGCCTGCCTGACAGGAAATGCTGGAGAAAGGGATGGTTTGGGTTGAACATGCTAAACTTATTGCTGAGGGACTGTTTGGATTATTATAGCTGGTGCACGTCCTGTGTCAGACCTGAGTTTGAATCCAGCCCCAGATGTGACTTTAAAAGTACAGTTGTTTTCTCCCTAGTTCCCATAATTATCTTTCATTTTATTTTGCTAGCTTCAGCCAGGACTTAGAAAAAAGCTTTTCGGGGAAGGCTTTTAACTCTGCATGCATAATTTTCTGCATTTATGTTCATCCAAGCTATGCTTATACTATATATCATCACAGAAGAGTGGGCAATTAAAAATGCAATTAATTTCTTGCTAATTGAATATTTTCTGAGTAATTCACAAACCTGGATGATTACCAACAGCAGGCAAATATTTAAAACTGTTAGCCAGCATGTAAAAGCATCAGAAATAATCATCTGGATTTGCACAACTTCTGGTCCATCTGTGTAACACAGCATATGCCCCTGTTTTCAGTCAGAGAGGGTGTGAAGACCTGCTCCTTAGGAGGGAGAGTGCTAGGTATTTAGGAGATGCTATCTGGGCTTTCCCCTGATTACTTCTATTGTGAGGTGGAACTCGGCTCCAAATCTACTTTTGAGGAGCTGCATGTGATGCTCAGGCCCTCCCTGCACCATTGCCAGCAGGAGGGAAAGGAGGGAGTGTAATCACACCTCCATCTTCCTACTGAGAGGGTATCTGAGGGGCTGGGAAAAAAAGAAGCAAGGTGTGGATGCTCACCGTCTGGAGATCAGACTCCAGGCTTGAAGAAGGGCCTGGATTCCTTGGCTTTTTCGCATGGTTCGGGCAGACCTGAATCAGAGGAGCAATGTCAGGAGCGTGGGAAATTTGGAAATGAACTGCTGAGTCCAGAAGCAGCTAGCTGTCACAAAGTAGGGAAAGCCTGCCTGGACAGTCTCCAAAGAGACTTGAGACTAAGTGGAGCAAAGCCATCTCAGTACATCACTGGAATGATCTTGCATCATGGCAGGATGCCCAGGTTAGAGATGGCATCAGGACTCTGCTACGATCCATCTGCAATAAATTAAATGCTCACTCTAATGCAAGAACATGATGTGTCCTTCTCCAGAAGGAATCATTGTCCTTCACCCAGAGATCTGCATTGTTCAGTGGATGCTGTAAAAAGCCCTCAGTGTGCCCAAGCAGGGGTTTCTCATGAGGCAGTACAGGCAAATGCCATAAGCCTGGTCCCAGATATGTCTTTTCAGCAAGAGAGTCATTGCTAGGTGATAACAGATGTTTTTATTTGTCCTATCTCCTCTGAAACCAAGAGAAATACTGTGTCTTGTTTGGTGGTTTTTGTAGACGACATTTTCTGTTACCTCTACATCTCATTTAGCCCAGAAGAACAAATTTTGGTTTTGTCCTTTGTCAAGAGCAAGAAAGGAGAAAATATTTCTCTGCCTCCTTAGCCTTCCTCTCATCTTGATCACTCAAGGCCTTGTCATCTTGACTGACAACTCTTGCCTGCTGTGGCACCACTATCAGTCTCACACACTGTAGAGGATAGCATAGCCTCCTGCGGAAGGCAGTTAGTGAAGTTTTGGCCATTGATTAAATAGGCCACCTTGGACCTTGCCAGGGTGAAGTCAAGGAAGGGGCTGCTTAATTTGAAATCCTACTTCATTTTGTTTATGGCAAACGTTTGAACCATCTAAAGGGAATGGAATATTAGGAAATGATCCTCTGCTACATGCCAGCTTCAAACAAAACTGGAACAGCACTGATAAAATCAGGAAATCTTTGTTGCTTACACTGTTTCAAAACAAGTTAATGAATTTTACTTTATTCTCTAGGTAACGTGACATTTCAGTCATACTACAGTGCATGGAATCTAATATTTAGCTCTTTCACATTACTCATTACCTCCCTGAGCCCTACATACCTGTTTTTGAAAAGGTTTGCTTTTAAACCTCCCAAGGATGAATATGTCTTTAGTAACATTTAATGACTCAAAATATCCCAGAGACAAAACATTTGTTGCGTGCTGGCTCTAGTAACTGCATTGCTTCCCAAAGGCCATTAAAAACCAGTACCTTACAGTGGGTATGATGGAACAAGCTTTCAGAAATTCTCCTTACTTGTAGCTATGACTTGCTCTGTCTATTCCCTTTTGGTTTTGTTCCTCAAGTGGCTGCAGCCTTTGTTACCCAAGTATTATGCAGGGATTTGGGGTTATTTTGAGACTTGGCCAGGAGATCTGAGTACGTACTTAGCCTGAGGGACAAATGCTAATTGCAGAACCTCACTGGGAATCCCAGATGGAGGGAGGTAGAGCCAATGGCCTGCCAGAGAAGTCTTTAAGGACAGCCCTCAAAAGCCTGAGAAGGAGAGACCTCAGAGGGAGGAGAAGGAGCTGTAGGGCAGACAAAGGCCTGTGTTGGCTGTAGACAGTGTTACAGTGCCTGTGCGCTCTCCTGCCTTACAAGTGAGTTACCTGTCAAGGCTGTGCGTTTTTAAAGACAAGTAATGAGGGTACGATGACCTGTATAGCATGTAACTTGGGGAACTGGCTGGTGGCTGAAGGAAGAGGAATAGCTTCTTGGGGTAGGAACATCTGCTTTCTGCTCTCCATTCACAGCAGTGTGATCCTCCCAGACTCCAGCTTTCGCAAGGCAGGACCAGACCGGGGGATACAAACCTCTGGTACTGACATATCTAATTATTCTGTCCTGCCCATCCTTACTTGCCCAAGTTCCAAGCCCCTCATCCCCCTTCCCATCTTCTCTTTTCCCTGGTCTCTATTCCCATAAGGGTATTTCACGCATAATTTTTTTTATCACTTGCACTTATACCAAACTACTGGGAATTTTCAAGTTATGTTTCTCAAAGGGATAAGAATAAGATGATGACTGCAGATAGCACACAATATGTTGAATACACACAGTATCTCTGACAGCTTGAAGACCCCAGCTTCTGGCAGGGTTGGAGCTGTTACAGGTGTGTCTCATCCACATCTCTGTCCTGCTCAGGCCCAAACTGATTCAGGCAGCACAGATGAGCAATTAAAATATCAGTATTGTGGCAAAGAATCACTGACAACAAAACTAGTCAGCCCAGATGTAAACCAGGCTATTCAGAAATCTACGTCAGTCTTTTTTCCTTTTGCCAAGACTAGGGTTTGATCTGGCCATATCTGCATCTGGTTCCAGTTCAATAACTGAGTTACAGCCAGATGGGCTATATAGAAACTCTTTAATTAGTCTTTCTTTACAGCAATGTCTGTCCAGACATATCTTCACTCTCAGGTTATTTATCCTCCTTACACATTGCCAGTTTCCAAATGATCTAAGTCAGTATTTAGATGTGAAAATGCTCAGAAGTTTCACAGTGGAGGCTGGAGGGGGGATTTATTTTTTCTTTTTCAACTTTTCAAACTCCAATCCTAGGCAAACAACAGCACACCAAACTAAAATGCTTTTTTTTTCTCTATCGATCTAAAAATCAAAATGTTTTTCAGATGTAGGTAAGAATTGCTTTCCTTTCTTCAGAGAGAGAAGTACAGGCAGAGTCAGCCGAAAACATGGTTTTAGTCAAAATGACCCAGTAAGGGGCAAAATATGACACATAACATAGCTGGCCTCTTCCTCAGTTGAGATAAGACCTTTGAAATACTTAGCAGCAAAAGAGCAAATGACATTCAAATAGCATATTCAACAGCATTCAGTTTAAATTTAACCTTCCAGAAGGTATATTGAAATCACCAGCTTGGAATTCGACTCACCTCATTTTATATTCTGACACGCTTGTCCTGCACCCAGTGCTGGGAATAGCTTCGCTTCCGAGACCTTGGCTGCCACTGCTCCATCCGCTTTTATTGGCTGATGTTCAAATTTTATTTCTTTAGTTAAATTTTCTGGTTAAATGTTATGTATGGGTACATCTCATTTGAGCAGTTATAGCCATAGAGTTTAGCCAATTTATGGCTAAATAGCCCACCCCTGTCAAGGAAGGCATGGAATTTGCTGAATTAATAATATAAATTCCTTGAGGCAGTAGCTGCATCTGAGAGGCACTAAGGGGAACGAATCCTGTTATGTTATGACAGTTCAGAGACCCACAGGTGTTGCCCTTTTCAGCATGGTAAAATCCACATATGATGCGTTTTAAGGTAAATGGAATCTCTTTTTTTTTGATGGATAGATGATGGGAATTATTGATGTGTCTGTCTAATGTGCTGTTCTCTTGGCAGACAGCCTAGTCTTCAGAGGATAACTGAGAGCTCTCATATGCTGTTAGAGTTTTTTGCAAGTGTTCCCAAATCGCAGACAAACAGACCAACTCTTGCTCTGTAAGATGCATGGAATAGCATTGATTTCAGTGGATGATGCTCACATCCAGCCAGGAGACAACAGGGCCCACATCCTTCAAATCCACTGCATGGTTAAGTGAGATCCAGTCCCTTGAGGTGTATTTCACTGGCCCACACTGCCTGCGGTCTTCCAGGACTGGCTGCTCCAGCACGCGCATTTCGCTCTCAGTATGCTCTATGGGTTTCTGTGCCTACTCCTTAAATACAAAATAGGCATTTAAATATCCATGTCAAATGATGAATCTCTGCTACTAAAGCAGAATACACTGAATACACTCTAGATGAGCAAGACTATTTCAAAATAAACCTTTAAAGAAAAAAAAAAAATGCACGTAGAAATAAGGAACAAACTTCCAGACATCCTTACCAGCACTCAGGGCATCAAAGGATGTTCTCACCGCTCACGTGCCAAGTGTATGTGCAGCCTGGACTGCCAGCACTTGTTCTGCTGCGTAATTTCCCTTCTTCAGTTCTGCCCCTAGGCCTAAAATGAAACACCATTAAATTTAGCTGAAAACTTGAACACACATAATAACTGGCTGAACTACTCATGCTACTTCAAACACAGGCTTACCATGGTCAAATGAGAATGGGGTGGAGTCTGCAACTTTTCCCAATGCACTTTTTTGTAGGCAAGTTTGCAAGTCATTAAGAGTGAAGTTGCTCAGTCTCAGTTAATAATGTGATGAGTTTTCAAGTTACCTTCTCTGTGTGTATTTGTGTTCTGGGATATTTTGGAAGGATGCCTGTGTTTTTCATGTTACTTTTGCCTTCATATGTAACCGGAATATGTAGAAGGTTATTACTGAGTCTTGACTTCTTCAGCTCCTGTAGCTACATTTTCATTATATTAACACACTATATTTGGGATTGTTTTCATTTGCAATATTGTGCCTGTTTCTTCTTCCATGGTCTCTTGCTCCCTATCTATCTCCCTAACCATCCTCTCTCCTGCTGCAGCTGTCAGTTGAACAGAAGCTTGCTGTGCCCATTGCAGTTGCTGCATGGTGCAACATATGGCTCTTCTGTGGAAACTTGTTTGCATCCTTCCATTTTAACATGAACTCTCTCCTATATAGTGTCTGTTTACTAATTTAACTTACCAACTAGAAGAAAGCTGACTAGAGGTCTCAGGATAAAAGTCACTAACACAAGCACACTGCAGAGTTTGCTGTTCCTGAGCTGGTCCTCATCACGCATTTCCATGGCACAGCCGTGGGCGCAATGCCTACTGGAAGACTGGTGACAAGTCCACTGTAAGTCATACACTCACAATTTCCTCAACCAAAAGCTGTCCATTTTCACTCTGGCCAATGTCGCTTGTAAGTAGTCAAGATGGTATGATTGGCACTTTTTTCTGGGAATCCTTATACTTCTGACAAATTCCCCACTTTAGTATCCATTTCTTCTGTGTCATTAATCATACTGCTCTTCTATTTAATTTATCAGCCCACAACACATTTGGGAATCCCTGCCAATACTTTCTTTCTCCTCATTTTGAGAAGCATGATTTGTGTGACCTTCAAGAGTATTCCTGACATTACTGAAAGCTCCCTTTCAGAGTTGGAATTTATGGATGGGGACATGTCAACACTTTCTTTTTCCACTGTTACTAATGATTGTTGTTGCCATGTATGCCAATACCCCTTTTGCACTATCCATCTTCAGATTTTTCCCATAGGTGTAGATAATGACATGGAGCTCTCTTTATGACATGTGCAGGTCTCCTGCTTGTTCGTATCAGACCAATGGCGTGATGGAGGTGGAGCACGTGCTCTAGAAGTGGCACCTTACTGGTATCAAGCAGGATCAGGTCTGCTACACAGGAATTACTTCATATTTCTGCATTGGTTCCCTGATCCTTCTTTTCTCAAGTCTTTTTCCAAGTATTTTCTGTGTGGTTTTTTGCTTTTAAGTTAAACCTGTAGTAATGAAATTCTGGCTGTTCATAAACCAAGTCTAATGCATGTCTTTCAACTTTACCAGGCACCCTTCTTTTTTTTTTTTTTTCCCCCAACTACTGTAGTCCTTGACTGAGTCACTGCTTGCTGATGTTGAATCTAACAAAATTGAAGTGGCCAGCGAGTCCTTCCTACAAGGACTGGATTTCATTAAACACTCCAGTCTGCTCACTGAAAAGCTGAAGCTTCTAAAAGCAACACTAGTAAGGTCTGTTACCATTTTTTTTTTAAGGACTCAATGTTTCTAGAAACCAGCACAATCCTCTCCAAACTGTATTTTCTCCCTTCTTATGCAGCCTACATAGGCTACTGCCTGTGCTTTTACAATATTTTAACTTGGAAACCACATTAAAAAAATGAAATGCTCAAGTAGTGCATGCTAGATTTAGATGAGTTCAAGTAAGCACTTAAAAATAACTCTTGGATGCTGCGCTTTATCCCACTATGACTGATTCTGTACTAGAAGTACTCTTGAGGAGTGCACAAATTTTGTTCGAAGGCCAAATGCAGATAAGAAAACAAGCCAGGTAAGGGCTGTGGCAGGCTTTGTGTTTTGGTTTTGTTTCTCCCCGGTATAAATCAATGATCCCTGACAGATTTTGCCTTTCAATGCTGTCCTCTTCCCGTAACAACTTGTACCCAGCCACATTTGTACTTGTGTTGGCTTACTGAGGCTTTGTTTCAGCTCACACTGCTGAGAGCAGGTGTTGAGAACACGGCCGTGGGTGCTGCATTCTGCAGCACTGAGATTTTTGCACATAGTCCTTCACTGTGTCTGTAAGAAAAGTGCCAAACCTTCAACAGAGGGCAAAGCAGTTAAGTCAGTGCAATAAGCAGCTGTAAGAAGGTGAAACTTTGGAGGGCTTTAACTTTACACTTAGCCTTAGCTCAGTAATGCTCCAGGGAAGTGGTGCATTTTTGGGTGCAGCAGGTCATTTTGGGGTTTTTTTTGTTATTAACTGAGAAGATGTAACATAAACTGTCTCAATCAAATTACACCACATTTTACTGCTGTATTGCCACCATACATTAATATATTACTTACGCTGTTGTCTCTTTTTTTCTGCTTATCGCATTACAGTAAAAAAAATTATCTTTTATGAAGCTTTTTTACTACCCTGTCAGTATTCTTGTTCTATTCTGCTTGGCCCTTGTCCTTCTCACAGACAGCAAATCTTCCACCTCATTTTCCAATTAACTAGTTCGTGATCTAGGTGTAGTATTTTGTTGGTTTAGACTATATTCTATCAGCTTTCATGGCAACTAATCTCAATTCAGAGGTTCAATCTCATGTGTGGGTTTAGTGTGACATGCTTTGAGCGTTTTTTTTAAAGTTGTTTGGGGAATTTGCATACTGGAGGCTACAGCCTCAAGTAGTCTTTCTGATCTCAGCACGGCTACGCTTCCATGAACAGCACTGCCTCATTTTTTTTGAGGGGGGGGGGGAACTCAGAAACGCCTTATTCTGCAAATTATAGTTAATGCTCTAGTATAAAAATTAAGTGAGACCATAGTTAATAAGAATATCTCATGTATACATTGAATTTTAAGGGGTATATTCTCCACTCATTTCATGTGTGACTACTCCTTTTTGACATTAATTGGAATGCTCTGTAAATGCTGAAGAGAGACCATCAGTGATAATGTAAATTGAAACAAATCTCTGATATAAGACAGCTTTCAAAGAAAGAGTCATTCAAGAAACACTGCTGTGGTATCCAAATATTCTGTGTCATTAAAGACCAAAGGACTCTCAGGACTGTTAATAATTATGTAGTAGAATGGTATCATTTACTGTTGCTACATGAAAGCATTAAATAAATATTATCAGCTAATAATTTTATGTAGCAAATATTTGAAATTGGCTACAAAAGATGGACTGAGCTCTGCTGCAGACTGGCAGCCCACCGCAGTGCACTGAGAAGGAAGAGCTTCATTGTAGTTTACAGCACCTATTAAAACTGATCAGAAAATTGATACGAAAGATGTTAGTTCCTGACGTACATCTTAGTCAGCTGAGCTAGAGACAAATTATGAGAACAGGAAGGTCTGACTGCTTCCTTACGCAACAGGGAAAAAAAAAAAATCCTCTTTCTGTTGACAGACAGCTGGGTGCTCTGTCACTGCGGTTCAGCTGGAACAGGCAGAAACGAGAGATGCTGAAGCACAGCTCACTTCTCCCCGCGGCTCCCAGACGGCTCTCTGAGTGCTGCTGCTGCGCTTCGTACAGCCGCACGCCACAGCCCCCTCACCGGCTCCCCAGCGCGGGTCCTGCCCATGGGTCTGCACAGCCACTGCACAGACTGAAGCCTCCCTCACGGTAAGGCTTTCCAAGATCTATCTTTAGGGAGAAAAGATCATTTATAATGTATTCTGTTCTCTCCATCTAAGTCCTTCCTTTACAGTGCTACCTGTAGGGGTTCTTGTTATTTTTAAGCAGTTTTCCTAAATGGGATCACTGCCCCGATTTCATTTACCATGCATTTACCATGCAGCCACACCACCTGTGGTATCAGCACCAGAGAGAAGAAGGGCATGGGGTAAGAAGGGCACAGGGGCTGCTGCTTAAGTTGGCCTTACTGCTGAAAGAAACAGTCATTTATCCGACACGTTCCTCCTTGAAAGCACTGCTTCAGAACTCACTTCTTCTGTAGGGCCTCAAGTGCCAGCCCTCCTTTGATATGGAGGGTGGAAACACTGGAAAACCAGCCACATACACCCTCAGGAGGAGAAATACAGCAACTGGTGCTTCTGATATGCCTTTATGTTCTGTCCCAGTTTAGTTCTCTAAGTGATGATTCACTCTCCTGCCTCATGAAATGCACTCAAAGAAGTTAACTCCAGTTCCTTAAGCACACAGATACGCAGACCAGGATGTGCTTAGACTAAACATTTGTTTCCTTTTTAAATTGAGTTCATTACCAATTTGCTTGATCAAATTAATGGCAGTGAATGCAAATTTAAACCTTCCCTAAAAATGTATACCAGGAAACAAATAGCTGTTTCTAGTCTCTGCTTGTTCTAAGGTAAACCAAGATGAGGCTCAAGCATTTGTGTCTTGAAAGAAACTATTGCAAAGAGGGTAGATTTGCATTTGTCATTATGTGTTAACTATTTCATGTTAAATGGCAAACAATTAAATAAATGCAAAAGAGGACCAAAGCATCTGGCCTAGGCAAGGTTTTCACTGAAAGATGAGAAGCCTGTTTTAAAAGAATGTTTCCACATATTTGAAAGCATCAGTCAAATCTAAGTGTGAGAGGATGGCGGGATGGGAGGAAGAAACTGTGGTATGCTGTACTTTGAAGTGTTTACAACAATCAGATTGGGATTCATTTTTACTATTGCAGATTTGGCTTACTGCACAGAAGTGACATATTGAATATTAGCAAAGTTTATTTTAAAAAATAAAAAAGCAAACCTAGTCCTGGGATTAGAATTTGGCATGGTTTGATATCTCTACAGTCCAATTTAATCAAATTGCTATAGCGTTCAATACCTCAGTTTGTAGTAAGGCTGTGGTGCAGAGCTGTATTTTCCAGTCTAGGACAATTAAACTTCGTATTTTCAGTCATTGTGGAAAAGCATTGAGAGGCAGAAGCAGAGGGAGGCTAATGTTTCTACTACTTTGCAGGTAAGAGCATCTGATAAACCCATACAAGAAAAGACCAAATGAATTTTTATTTTTGAATATTAATGATTCCTGATAGGTCAAGTTAATTCTCTTAACTATATGAAAATGTGGGGAGGAGAAGGGTAGGGGTATTTTGCAGCAGGACTATGAAGGTTAGCCACAGGATTGCTGATGTGAAGATCACAGGAAATAAATCTGGGGCAGGCAAAGAGACTCCCTGGTAAAAAAACAGGCATTGGAAGAGAAGTGTTCTGTACTGCTCTACAGACCCTGAAAATTAGTGCAAAGTAAGGAGGAAACAGGGGGTAATATTTTTCTGGTTTTGTCTATGTTTTGAGGAGAGCAGCTATGACTCTGTATGCTTTTTTACTGCTTTAAATTCTCACATCCCTTTCCTGCTCCCCAAACGGCATCTCATTTCCACTCCCAAGTTTCCCCCTTAGCTGTGCTTCAAAAATGCTGTGGGCAGTCTGGTATCATGAATTATATCACTGCATTGATCCAGTTTACCACACGGACTCCGCAAGAATACTTAAATTCTCTTTACTTCTGAGAAAAGCAAACTTTTGCAAAGGGCAATGTGTGCGTCCTATGTGTCAAATTACAAACTCTCAGTGCACAAACCTTAGAGTTCTGGGAGATGGTGCATTCAAGCCTGGACTGTCTGCTGAAGAGTGAGGGACAGCACTGCTGTCTGGGTACATGCCTCAGCCCTCCAAAACCCAGCCCAGGCACTGCAGCCTAAAAGTCAGAGCGTGGTAGTGAAAGCCAGTTAAGATGTAAACAAACTTTTCCCCCCAAAAGATAATTTTTGGGGGAAGTTTTGCACTGAAAACGATTGAGTCCATGGAAAATAATTGCTAGAGGCACTGATTTTTCATTGCAAAAGCCTGGAATGGTACAAATGTGTTGCTTGATGTTTAATATGTTGACCTCTTTCAGGAAAGCAAATTTATATCCTCTTATACCAATGCAGTAATTTATACCAGTGCTTAAAAGACAGTAGGCTAGTGAATAGTACTTTAAATGAAGGATGAACTTTTACTCTGTTGTACTAGAACTAGATTCTTTCTGAGAATGCTGGTTTTTAAAATGTATGTTTATTTTAAAAAAGCTTACACTAAAAATATTCTTTTGACAGCCTTATTTTTCAACATTCTCTGAATAACTCCTAACGTGTCTCACCAAGGGCTCTTACACTTGTGTTTCGTCTCGGAGTACATTGCTGTTTTGTCAGCACATTAATATGCATGTAAAACTCTCAGTACATGAAGCTGCAAGGAAGCAAATTGTGTATTTGTGAATACTTGCTGAAACTCTGAAACTCAGATCCTTGCTTTGTGCTTCCTGCAGCATTATTCTCTTCTAATTACTGTCCCTGCTGCTTTTAGCTGCCGCCTCTGCATTTTAAGCCTAGTGGAAATGATGCAACATTGTGCATTGTTCCTTTTTTTAGCCAGTATAAAGAACCAGATAAGTACAAAAGTCATTTTTTTCTGAGTTTGTCTCTGGCAGTTTTGGAGTGTAAAGTAGCTTCGGTTTCAGGTGAAATGTAGCTGTATCTGAATTCAGAATTCCCCGAGCTTGCTAGATCATATTCTCATAACGTGACTCAGTAAGGGTACTCTGGGGTATGCGTGCTCAGAGTGTTCATATTTGTCTTCCTTCACTGCTATTTGTATAGCTTCTTTCAAATTTTTGCCCGGATGACACTGTTTGCATTTGGCCTACTTTGGTTATTATTAGATTCTTTCTGTGCACTGTAATTGACTCTTTTCTGAGATGCCATGTGAGATGCCTGAAGTCTTTTACATGTGTTATTTAAATATTTGATTTCTTCCATTAGTTTGTCTGCATGCCCTGTTTCATTCTTCAGCAATAACCTCAGATGTTTTCAAGCTCCATAACATTCTGTAAATCTATTGAAAGAGACCAGCAGTACCTAGTGAGAAGTGAACTGGGAAATCTCCATTAGATATAATGGTTCTAAAGTTCAAAAATAGCATCTTGCAAAGGGCTAAGACTTCCCTGCTGTGTGATAACATAGCAGGGAGGGATTAGGCAGGACGGGTGGAGATCATACTCTGTAACTATTTTGTCAACTGTGTGAAATAATGAGGCGTCAATAGTCTGATCAGTGTCGTCAGCTGAGGATTTTCTTCTTGTGCCAGTTATTATTTTAATATCAGTCAAGTTCTGCGACATCCTTGCCTTGTTTGAAGGTCTCTTTTGAACATTATTTCTGTAGTTTAATAAATTCCTTCCCCAACCACCATCCAGATCTTGGGATCAAAGTAGAATGTGTGAAATTATTTACATATTAGAGAAGTGATTGTGTTGCGAAATTGGGATGAGAGTCAAAGTTTAGCATCATTTGAACGCAGAGATATTTTTGGAATGTGGGGGGAAAGGCAGGTGGTGGAGTAGAGAGGAAGAATCCAGGTTATTGATTTCCTAATTACAAGCAGGTCATGTCAGACACTACAATCAATAAGCTGTTCACTCACATTTCTGCATGACTGGAGCATGCTGTGAGTTATCATGCTGTATACTTTTATTTAAACAGCTGTGCAGATGACCTTACATAAGGGTCAAAGCTGGTGAACTGAAGCATGTTGCAAGTGAAATTTCAAAGGGATATCTGCTAGCTAGTGAAATTACACTCTCACGTGACTAAGCAATTTAAGATAAGTACTGTAGCCAAGAATCAAAATGGAATATTTTTTTCTGCAAGTGATTAAGAACAAATTCTTCACACTGTAAAAATATTTCTCCGGGTTCATTCAAGCATCTAACCATCTGACTGGATCATAGCCAGAAGCTAACTCAACAAACTTGTGCTTGTATAGGCTGGATGCACTGAAAAAAAGTGTTGCTGGAATGTGTAGTTTTGAGACAATATCTAATTCAGTTACTTTTTAAATACAGATTATTGGAGTCTATCTCTTTTAATCTTTTAGCCAAAGTCACAAGACAGTATTCAACATCTGGGAGGCGAAAGCATAAATATCAAATATGTATTCTAGACAGCATTTTATGAAAAAAAAAAAGCCGACCCCCCCACCCCCCAAAAAAAAAAACCCAAACAGACCCTCCTTAGCAGCTTCATGTACATTCATTAGATCAGTAAAGGATTAAAATATGCCAATGAATACCATACTCTTCTTTCCTCTGTTGGACATCAAACAGACATTGTGTTCACAGGGAGACTGAGGCACTCCAAATGCCAGTGTATCGTTCAGGTGCCAGATACTTCTGTGCTTGAGAAGCCAAACTTATATTTTGGGATGGATTTTTTTTTTTTTTTTAATAGCTCATTAAAAATTTTGTGAACAAGAACAGGATGGACACTAGCAGTTCTGCAAAACAGGAATTGTCATGATGATCTGAAAAACTGAACGCAGCACTACAAATATCCAAGTCACCTTTTTCAAGTTTACTAGCGGTATCCTGCTCGGGAATGCTACAGGTTGTAATGCATCAATTTAATCTCAGCCATCAGAATTAAAACCCGCTTCAGTTCAGATACTTTTTGCATTAAAATGTTGCTGTGCCTATATTAGTAAATCCTGCTTCCTAGGGCTCGTCTAATGAGGGCTAGCAGTTAAGCCTGTTCTTCTCATTGAGACCTCAATATATGGAAATCTTCAAAACAAAGAAGTGCTGAAGGCACTATTCACCCCAAAACTATGCTCAACAAAAATAACTGGCTCTGCAACAATCCTTCAAGTTTTGGTTTAAATAGTTTTTTACAGGAGAATTTGTTTTGGATCTTTAGGAAAATGGGGAGAATGCAGGAGTATGTATGTCATCTCACAAACCAAGCCTGCTCTTGTCAAGTCAACCAGCACAACAAGCGTGATTGCAGTGAGAATTCAGCTGGCTCCAGAATAATTGAGGCTGACAGCCAGTATGGAACTGAAGCACATCTGCCTCATTCAAGGAGGAAAGCTGCTCACAAAATTAATATTGCTGTGTACTGTATTTTAGGAATTAACTAGCTGTGATCAAGAAAACATGGATATAAGATGACAGTTGAAAGCATAGAGGTTGTAAGCTAAAAGGAAACAGGCTTGCTGGAACAAGTAGTCTTTATTGTTTCTGTTTGTTCTTTATGGCTTGACTTGCATCATCTGACTGTTTGGGTTATTCTGTTCACTGGTTATAGTGCTTGTGAATTTAAGAAAACAGAACTTAGTTTTTCAAGGCACCAAAGACTATAGCTTAAATAAAGGATTTGCTCCTATGCTTAAAGTCAGGTAATATGTGCTTACATACTCTGCTGAATTGGATCCAGAATGTTCAGCATCTCATGGGACTCATCTGACAAACAGCTCCTTTGCTGCATGTATCTGGAGACTAGTTCTAGCTAGTTAATGTACAAGAACCATATTACTGCCCAAACTCTTGAAATTACCAAAATCACCACGCTAAGAAGGTAAGTCTAATCACGTGGAGTAAAATGAGACTCATGTTTCCGTTCCCATGATATTTACTGTTATACAGATTATGGCAAATTATGTTGCATCACTTCATGATATATAGAACTTGAGGGACTTAGTCCAAGTTCAGTCTATTTAATTTTTAGATGTTAGATCTCAGCTATTGCAAGTTGTTATGTTTATTCACATTTGAGGCTTATGTATTTGTAAATGGATTATGCAAGGTTTTAGGAATTTAAAAGCAGCATGCTTTAAGATTTATAGAGCTTCTGAATTGTATGGGGATGAAGAAAACAAATACAAAGAATTGAAAATGAACTGCAAATTTGTTTACCTACCTACTCATCTATTTGTTTTAACATCTGAAAATATTATTTGTAACTTATGCTTCTTGCCTTCAGCTACATCTCTAGCATATAAAGAAAAAAACAGGAAGTAAGAGGAGAAAAATTAATATTGTAGCCCTGGGAAACAGATCAAATGATATTTAGAAATGTAATTGTAGCATCTTTCATATATGGTGGGACTCCTAGGTTTCCTTTGCCCTGTTGTGCTAACTAAAAGGCAGTCTTCCAATATGAGATCTTAGTCTAAGTTAATGTCTTAAACACTCTTTAAATAACAAAGTTAATTTTAACTTTAAAAATATTTTTTTCTATCACTTATTTTAGCAGTATAAAATATTTGATGCCAAGAGTGGAGAAAAACTGAAATGCTCATAAAAGTTGGTGGTTTTAATTAGAAAAAAAAAAAAAAAGATATGAAAAATAGATGGAAAAATATGTTAGCTAAAGCAGTTAATAGGCACTGGAAATTCTCAGGACAAGGACATGAGGATGGCAAGGGAGGTCAGCAAAGTGAACACTGATGGCTGCAGCCTGGGCAATGCAGCCTTGAATTGGCAGTGGAGGTGGTTGATGGAGAGAAGGATGGCCACTGTTAACTGCTCCTCTTCTCCATGGAGCATTGCCAGCTCATAAAGACTGTGTTATGAATTGAGTGCCTTCTCACCAAGTGTCTCATCAAAGACCAAAATGATTTTCTTAAGATTTCAAGAATTTTTGTGATTATTTAATCTGGAGAAGCGACACTGGAATGGTGTTCCACCATGTTGTCATTTCTTGAAAGTTTGTATGTGGGAAGCTAAAGCCTAGAAGTTAGATCTTGGTTTGACAGTCTGAGATATCTGGTGGTATGTTAAATAACAACATTTAAAATACCTGTATTAATTGAATAATATATTGAAAATATTGCTGTTATGTAGTGAATTTGCTGCAGACCTGATTGATCCTGAAAAGTATTCATTAATGTAATGACATATGGTGATCAAAGAGTGGCACCCCTTTCACTTACCAGCCCAGCATTAGTAGCAATCTGATCCCCATTTTTGTAGCTTTTCTTTTGGAACTTTGAGGGAAGCTGTTCTCTGTTGCTGGTTTGGAAGGCATTCAGACATATGATGCTGGAGATGGACATCTGCTGTGCTGAAAGTCTGAACAGAGAGTTTTGCTAAGCAAAGCAGATTAAACTGTGGGCCAAAATCTCCATCTTGCTGAAGTTCTAATAGTACTCAGGGCTGGCACTGACACGATCACAAAACCACCCTAAAGAAGTCACTGGGAACACAGTGTCTGGATTTTGGCCAACTCCCCTTCTTTTTATGGCCTTCCCTTCTTCCTTTCTCTCTTCTCTTGCGTTTCCTTTTATTTGGCTAATGGATCATGGCTAGAATTCAGAGGGAATGTCATTATGTGCGCTAGCAAAATCTAACCTGCAAAATGAGCATTAGGAACCAGTGTTGCAAGTATAAATTGCAGAGGCTTATCTGGAACCATGCCCAGGTAGAGCAGTACAAAGGGCTCATGAGGTTCGGCTGGCTTTACACTGTCCATCTTGTCCATGTACATCAAAGTTCTTATCAAACAAAGCCTGATGTTGGAGATTCTCTGTGCTCTCAATTTGTTTACAATTAATTTAAGTGATTTATTTTTTTTTGTTAGACAATGCTAAAGGAAGAATTCACTGTTTTCTTCTTGCAAAGTTATCTCTCTCCCACCTTTCCATCCAGGCATAGTTGTAATACAAATTTACCATATTTCTGAGTCCTGGAGTGTCTATTTAAAAAATGCTGATCATATTCTTAAGTCAGGATTCCATAAATCCAAAACTCCTTAACCTCTGTTGGTTTAGGGCAGGGGGGGGTTGTGGTTGGTTTTTTTTTTGTTTGGTTTTTTTTTTTTTAAAAAAAAAAAAAGCTTTTCCTGAAAGGTTATCTAATTGTTTTCCTACTTACTGTCTATTGATTATACTACTACATTTCCAGTAATTCTTCATCTGATTATCTCTAAGCACTATAATTATGGCCAATTATCATAATACATATGTTGTATAACTTCATGGTATCCACTGGTGACTCAAAAGCCAAGCTGATACAACTGAAAGCAAAATCCAGACCATTATAATTTGTTCTACTGCTGTCGGAGTCTGATGTAAGACAGTCTCCCTAATGTCATGTGAAAGAATGTGCACTTTTATAAAACAGCTTTTCTCATAGGAGATGACAGATGCAGTGGGTAATAAAGTAGCTAGGGCACGAAAACAGACTTGAAAATTTTTGCTGTAGTCACAAAAACCTGCTAAAGTTTTTGTTGATTGATCATCAAGAATGATATTGGATTACCTGACCTTGAGATCTCATCCCTAAATGAAAGCCTTCCAGAAAGCAATTGAATAAGGCTTAACTTGAGCTCCTTCAGAAGAGGATTCAGAGCCTCCACGGACAGGAGAAGGGTCTCAGGGGGCTTTGCTAACTAGATTTCCTGGTAAAATTAGATAAGTGAATTCCGATGGGAATAACAGTCCTTTTCTCCTAAGGGTTCAAGCAGAGAGAAAAATTTCCTGAGACAGAGCTTCACAGGATCAAGGAAAAATAGTTACTTCAGATGTGGTATACAGTCTTGTGACTTTCATATGCTTCACTCCTCTGTCATTTTACCCAAGTAAGGCTCTCTCTGTTTTCATTTGTTAGTGTGCAAGCATGAAGTTATCTTATATTATTAAGTATCTGGATGAGGTCCATAACTAACCTGCCCACATCAAGGTATGTCTGTCAGAAGCAAAACAAGGACTTCATAGCTCCCTCTCTTGAAATTCAGTAGAAAGTGTCCAGCTATCCAGTGTCTAGGAGGATTAATGGTATAATGTTAAATGCTTTATAGAAACAACTCAGATACCCCAAAAAACAGGCACCCAATGCCATTTCAGATGGCTGGGGTATCCAGTCTAGCCTTTGCTTACTGTCTCAGAGTAACTTGAATCTCTCCTATGTACAGCATCCCATTGCCAGTCCCGCATGGATGTCGCTGATACCCTAGGATGTCTCAAATGTCAAGAGACAAACACATTTGAGCACCTGAATTTCACCTTCTTCATCTAGAACAGAAACATTTCATTTTAACAGTACAAATTGGTGTGAGATACTGTCACTGAGATATCTGTCCTTACCAAAAGTAATTTCCAAGCTGTTGTTTGGTCTGGTGGAAACCTGTAAGCAAATCTAAATTGTTGTGGTTTGGTTTTGGGGTTTTTTTGCAACCTAGAATTCAAAAAGCAAGTCCTTAGAAAATTTGGTCATCTCTTCAGGAAGCAAGTAATTATATTGTTACAAAACAATTAAATGCCTAAAGCAAAACGGCAGTAACTTGGAAACCAAGGATAATTTTGGTACCATTATGACACATTATATTGTGTGTCAGAGAATTTTGGTATCATTGTACTAAATTTCAACTGGAGCCTATGGAATGTGGCAATTTATATCAAAACAACTTCTGATCTGTAATGAATTATCTGCATTGAAATGTTTGATAGTTTATAAAGCTGTCACTTCCATAACTTCCATAGTAAACTAGGATGTTCACACACAATCTCCTGAACTTGAAAACCTGTGGTCTTCAAGTTCAGTTAATACAAGAAACTTCAGCTGTTAATTCTCATATCGTGTTTTATTCTGCCACAAAATCGCCGTCTTCTGTCAAACATCTGTAGGGGCTACTGCTTGTGTAATGTGCTACCAACTTTGAAGTCAGTGCAATGCAATAGGCATAGGAGCAGGAAAGTGAGTTTTCATGAAAGAAAAGGGTTTTTTTAAATAAACTTTTTAAAAATAAATATTTTATAACCTGAAATCTTTTGAGGAAAAAGCTTATCCTCTGTAGAAATGTTTGATTAAACAAAAACAATTCTCCTATGGAAAAAAGTTCCAATGGAAAGTTTGCAAACATTTCCATCTTGTGATGCTTGCTGCTTTAGTGTCTTTGCCATATTGCTCTGCTAACATCAGCAACGCTGAGTTCTGTTGCCATAAGGAGCAATAAATCATGTTTGGAAAGGTATCTGCAAAGCAAATGCACCTCCCAAGTTAAAAAGTCTAATATCTAGAGTTCAGTTGGCAGTAGATACGTGTTTCTCATTACCTGCTACGTCTCTAATGTGAACCACAGGCTTCTTCAAAAGAAGCTCAGACCTGTCTCAGTGAAAGCTCTTCCACCCTTGTACACTCATCTTTTGGAAACATGCTCTGTAGAGAAGTGTTTATAAAAAATAAGAAAGATATTAGAACTTTTTGTGATAGCATTTAATTACCAAAAGTAAAATATGCCCCTATTTAAGATGATGAGAATATTGCCATTGCCCTCAATAAAGCCAGAGCTAGGATGCCAGACTGGACCTAGCTGCCTTTTTATTAAATGAGGTCTGGAGTTTCTTGCAGATTGTTCAGAATCAACTCTAAAGCCAAATCTCTGGTCTGCTACATGTTACCGACAAGAAAGAAGTACAAAACTTGAAGGACTAATGAAAAGACTTAATTTTATGTTTTTTAACAAAAAAGTTAGCATGTCAACAAGTCCAAAATAAATATTTTCTGTGATGCTTTTTCTTTTCTGAATTTGAAATTCAAAATTATACTTTATATCACTTAGTAAAATGTTTGTGTACTAACAATTAAAGGCTCTTATACTTTTAAATAAATGTACCAAAATTTTACAATCTACTCTGAAATTTTCTGCCTTTGTCATAAATTTTTCAATGGATACATAAATACATAGACATGACGAATGTTCTTGTAATGGTTATAAATCTCTTGGCTGAATCCAAAGGTTATTTTGCCTCTGTAAATGTCTCCTGCTGATGTCAGGGGCCCTGAACCCACCTCTGTTTCTCTAACCTAGCAAAGCACTTAAACCAGCGCTTAACTTCAAACACAGGAATAGATGACTGTCACCAAAAGACTAACCTTTTGTGTAAATAATTTCTAGGTTACCTACCAGCTCCTTAGAGGAAAGGAGTTAGTTTCAAAATATGCTTAGGCTTCCATAGCCTCAGGGGCAGAAGTCACACAAATCTGTAAGACCCAGTGCATCGTAGAAAAGAGGCCAGAGGTTCAGGTACAGAAAGTTGCAGTTTTTTAGAACACAAAATTTATTGTAACTGTGACCTTGCAGAATGCTATCAACAGAACAGATACTGCTGAAAATATTGCAAGTGTCAGGTGCAATTACAGCCAATAAATTCAGGAGAGAGTTGATAGTTTTATTTCAGTTTAGATGCAGATTTTTAATTTTTTTTTTAAAGTCAATAACTTACAGTAACTCTCAGTTACGTTATTTGACTAGGCTGATGTGGCCAAAGTCAGCCATGACAGAAATGCTTAATTTAGTCATGACTAAGAACTATGTATATTCTGGATTTTAGGAAGCAACATGGAGACACAGGCTAAGCAAAACCCAATGTAACCAGGGAAGAAACCAGGAAGATGATGAGGAGTGCAGTGTTGACTCCAGTGAATACAACAGATAAAAGGACCATGTTGATCCCAGGCATCAAGTCATTGATACAAGTTGGTATGTTAGCCTGCAGGGATGGGTGGAAAAAGTGTACTACGGACAGCTGGGAAGATCTCTGCCCAGAAGGCCCTGAAATGAGAGGTGACAATGTTAATGGAAATGGACAGCTCTGATTCTTCTTTAGGTCACCTGTGTCCTCAGCAATTCCAGTTACTTCCACTTTCCTTCACTAGGATTTAGCATCATCTTCCAGCAGCCTGAGTTAGCTTTCAGTCCAGCACTAACAGCCTTGCAGAGTATTTAGCTGGATTCTATTCATCATAGTTCAGCAAAACATTTTGATTTTAGCTGATGAGTCCATGCACATTTGTATTATTTTTTTTTCTAGATAAGCAAAAACAAATATCTATTCGATTTTACTTGTTTCTTTGGCTTATCTATCTACTAAACTCAAACTCAATCGTAAAAAGATGGTAAATTCCTAATACAGTAAGAGTTTACCCAGAAAAATCAATACTGAAGAATGACAGCAAAGAGAGTCATATAAGTAGTACGACTTTGCCATGTGCTCAGGTATTTTTGGAGCCCAGACAGTACATTAAGAAGTGACAGATTCATGTAGTTTAGCTGATGATTTATAAAGTTTGCTAGCTGATTTAATAGAGTGCTAGAAAGCATTGTTGTTCAACCAAGTAAAGAGAATCATAAAATGGTAATGAATGTTATGACAGTTCATGAATATTTCATTTGGGGTCTCTTTCGGATGCCTGTTAGTTTATCTCAAGATCTAGGAGTATACTGCATATAAATCTGACGGAGGGCAGAACTGCACAGTATGCCAAGAGACAGCGGAGAGAGGTTCGGTGAGAGCAATGTGTGTTTGAACAAGTGTCTTAAAAGCACTGTATCTCAGTTAAGTTCTCTACTAAGTGGTCATGAATTGTAAAGTATCTAGGACCTCAAGCACCACCTCATATTTCTTTATTTGCTATTTGAACATTTAGAAACAGCAGGTAGTGTCTTTCAGGCTTGTCATCTTTACCAATGACTTCTGAGAGTACTGGTTTAGTGTAACTTTGAAGGTAAGCTGTATTTGAAAAGGCCAAATGGATTCCCATCTCATCAAGTATTTCCTACACATGCTGACCACAGCAATATACACTGTGGACAGACATTTGTAATAAAATAATTCTGAAACAAAAACTTCCATTTTTTTTTGCCTGCAACATCCTGAAGTGGGGAATACACTCTCCATGCTACTTTAAGTCTTGCACGGGTATATTTACCCTCTAATCAATTATGTATTCCATTGTTAATTTTGTAATAGGTCTTGAATACTTCAACTTGAATTCTTTGTGTGATCTAAGGCCAAATATTAATGCAAAAAAAAAAAAAAGAAAAAAAAAAGAAAACGCTTTGTCTGTATAAGCTGTATTTCACTGTCTTTTGATCCACACAAGCAACATAGACCTGCCTTTTCACAAAGTGCTGTCCACCATGACGTGGAAATTCTTCTGCTTCCATTTCCTTGGTTGTTTCTTCCTGATAAACCCTTTAGAATGATGGACTTATAACCTTATGCAGCCTGAAGGCTTGCATGACACGAAGCAATGACACAGCAGCGTCTGAAAGCAGGTCACCAATAGTGCCACACTAGAAGTTCTGTTTAATGGGAGTTACTCACTCAGAAGAGGTGAAAACAAATATGAAGGACTTGAAGGAGTTTACACAGGTTCATAGATTTTTCTGTCAGGGCTTGCATATGAAATAAGATTGAATCCCAACCCACAGTCTGAAGGCCATGGGATGAAGGGTCTCCTTTTAGCTAATAAATCCGTTCGGTATTAGCCCATGGAATCCAAGATTCAGCTTCATTTTTACATCTATGGACAAAATGAGTGTGTACTGAGGATGAAAATGCACAATTTACAATGAATTAGAAGAAAGGTGTTAGGAGAGATTCTCTGCCACTAACTGTGTCATGGCACAACTTTGTGCCAGTTGACACAATCTGAGAGACAAGAAGGCGGGAGTGGTGTTTCATGAAAGCTGCAAGGCCTTGCAGTTTGTCACACTGGTTGAATCACCATTTATGAAGGGACTTGATTCAATAATAAAATCTCTGTAGCATAAATTGTTATTTACTTTCAGTAAAAAACCTAGAAGTCCATAAATGAGTCTGCTTTTACCAAATGAATTTGGTGCTTCAATACAAAGAAAAATGCACAACTTCCCTATATAGTTCATCACATTTTACTATAACAGCATAGGTAACTGTGGTGCAGTCCAAAGAAAGCACAAAGAAATATTTTTTCTATTATTATTAACACATCTTGGACAGTAACGCATTGAAAAAATCGTACACAGTGTTTGAGATCATACAATCATGGAATGGTTTGGGTTGGAAGGGACCTTTAAAGGTTTCACCACCCTCATTGTAAAAACTTTTTCCTTTATTAAGTTAGAATCTACCTCCCTCTTTTTTAAAACCACATTTTCTCAATGACTTTTTCTGAGATAGCTTTATCGATATTTGCAAGATGGACTAAGAAGTCAGAAAATACTTGTGAAGAATTGCTTATCTGGTTTGTGTAAAGGTCTGTTCTGGAAACCAGGGGGAGAGAGATATGCTGTCCTAGCAGATTTGACTTACATTTACAGTAATTTTTTTGGCCAGTGTTTAGTACTTAATAATCAATCTTTATTATTACATTAATTGTAATTGGGATATGTGAAATGTGTAGTGCATTGACCACATGACATCAGTTTACTTGCTGGATAATTTAAGCTATTTCCTTCTAATACGTTGGGCTGCAATATTATTACTTCTAGGCTGCCCTAATATTCTAGTTATATTGATGTTATTTCACTTGTTATTACCTTCTTGACATGAAATTGTTTTTCAAATACAGAAATCTTGCTCAAATATTTCTAGGTGACAGAATTCTGCATTAGTCTATAATGTATCATAATAACAAAACATTGCAACACGAAGCAAATGATTTGTTTTCTAACCCATGCCAGCCTTCACAGTAAGGGGACAAAATATGCCAGAAGGAGAATTTTGGTCTGTATAGTTTTTTTTACATTCTTATCTATTTTTCCAGAATACAGGGAATAATCTTGCTGATAACACAGAGGCAGCAAAGGCACAACCATTAAATGGACAGGGTGATTTATCCCACTTCACACTGCTTTATAAGCAGTATGTATCACTCCTGTGAGTCATCTTCTGCTTAAAGAATTGTAAGAAATATATCTTACTATTACTTTTATTGATAAAAAAGACCAAACCACCTTAATTCATTCTTCATCCAGAGTCTTTTATCACAGCGTGGTTGTGATTAGGATTCTGATCACCCTGTGTGCCGTTCTGAGATTGAGAGCCTCTATCTACTCATCTATTATTCTTCATGAAGCAAAGCTCCAGTGTGCCATCTGTTTTCTTACTGAATCTTGCATGTAGCTGCAAAGAGCTGGTCACCAGAGACAGAGTCTGGCAAGCAAGATCTTGGTTTTCTTGAAGATAGCTAAGCATTCACTGCTATTGGCCTGTTTAAGTTTCAAGTGAAAATAAACTACTGTTCTCCATTGTATTTTAATTTATATTTGATCTGGTTTTTACTTCTATTTAATTTTTATTTAATGTATATCTGATCATAATTTATTTTGAATTTTGTTGCTTTTTTCCAACCAAAAATCAATTGGGAAAAGACCCCAGAGCCATAAATAAGCATGCTCTAGACCTTTAACTGAGGACACGTCTGTTTTGCATCTTACAATACAACTTGAATTGACAAAGGTGGTTTTATGCTGATGAAGCTTGCCCCTTTTGACAGAAGGAACAGGGACGGTTCTTGGTATGATCATGTTCAGATAAAACATGGTAGCAGCAGCAGCTAACTGAATATACCTGAATATCATCACTCCATGACTGCTCTTACTTAACCAGGTCATATAACCACCTTTGCTTAATTTTAAGAACGTAGGATTGAAATGGACCAGCAGAATCACCCAGGCTTTGCAAGTTTACATTATGTTGTACAAGGCTGAGAGGCAGGGTGCTGAGCACTAAGGTTGCGAAGTGTCTGTCTCCGGCGTGTCCCGCCATCCCTGCCCGTGTTCCACCGTCTCCTACTGCACAGAGGTGTAGCTCTACCCAGCTCTCTGCCACCGAGCTTTCCCTGTCTTCCTTGAGGCTTTTTTCCCTTTAAACTACGCGATGCTATTGGAGCTTCACAACCTGCAGTATTTTATAATAGTCTGCGCTATTCCCCAAAGAGCAATAAAAAGTAGCTTTTGAGGCTCCTCTTTTTGATCCATTATTTAGAGCCTGATTTGTGCTGTCTGCAATCCCCACATCAGTGCCAGTGGTCCTGCAGTTCTGCAAATTCCCTTCAGGACTAGAATAAAATCATAAATCTTTTTTTTTAGGAGGTATTTAGATATCATCATAGTACAATTTTTTACAATCTGCTCCTCTTACCATGGATTTGATTTTCATAGCAGAGAAGGACTGTCTGAGGAAACAACTCTATTTCTTACTGACTCTCAGCTTCCAGATTAAATTTTTACTTGGCAACAAAACTTCCTTTCCCATGATGATGGTTAGACTGTATTGGTCCTGGGCTCAGCTCAAGCAAACATTTGTGTTTGTGCAAAACCTGGCTATTTTCCCCATGTGCTCAGTAGGACTCTGGGAACAGAGCCATACAGGGTCAGCAAGACCTGCAGTCATTAGCTCTGTGCAGATTTTACATCAAGCAATGCAAGTTATTAGACTATGTCAGTAGCAGCAAGGGAGTTTATTTTTGCTTTATTCCTGTAAATGACAGCTTTATAATATGAGCACACTTAGGCAATAGATCTTTTCTTTTTTCTCCTTTTACAGCAAGAGTAAAACCATTATTTTCCTTAAATATGCCAACGCTTTTTTTTCCACTTTCATTCAATTAGTTTTGCAATATACAATGCTTTGTCTGACATGACAGCCCAGTGATGCCACATGGCAGTCTGATACTGCATTGTGATTCATTCACTTGCCATAGCTGCACACGTTAATTGACAAAACCAGTCACTGACAGGGTCTTTAGCACAAACAACTTGCAATCTAAGTGCTAAGGATGCTGTGCAGTGCAAATCCATGGAGTCATGGCCCTGCTGCTGACAATACCTGAGCAGAGGTTTTGCAGGCTTCATCTTTGCATCACCAAGGAATTTTGTGTGGGCTTTAAAGCAGCCTGGAAGGCAAACTTGTTGAGTGGGGAGTAAGGATGCATGTAAGTTACACAAGAAGCAGCGTATCTCCCCTTCCTGCGGGGTGAAGGGCCCTTGCATGGGGGTTCAAGAAGGAGTGCAGAGGTTTGGTCCTTACTTCAAAGACTATAGGCATGTCTTAGATTAAGTAGTCCTTGAAACAGTTCATCCAGAATGCTGCTCAGAGGAATATGCTAGGGATATAAGCTATAATGGTATATTGCCTTGTTTCCCCTCAAAGTCCCTCTCTGAGATCCAGAGACAATATTTTTTTTTCTTTTTTGTTTGTTTTTCTTTTTTGTTTGTTTTCTTTTTCTTTTGTTTTTGGTGGGTTTTTTGTTTGTGTTTATTCTTTTTTGTTTGTTTTCTATTTTTTGTCTTTTTGGTTTTTGGGAGTTTTTTTTCAGTTTTTCTTTTCCCTTATTTTTAATGTTAAGTAGCTCAAAAGTGGTTCAAGAGGAGACGAAAAGAATCTTTGTCCTCTCCCTGAATAACCATAGACCAATGCTGAAAATACTCTTCCAGACGGCAGAACTAGGTAAAAAGAGTGCTGAACATAAGTCTCCAAGATGACCACTAACTTCTTGTGAAGTTGGGGGGTGACAGCATCAGAGCTGCCCCCCCTTCCCTCTCCAACAGCCAGTGTAACAGCCAGGCAGTAAGGAGCCCCGCTCTCCTGCTGCATTGGCATGTTCTGAGCAGACCCCCAAGGCAGCCTCGGAGCACGGACAGCGTACCCCTGACTAACTTCCAGATCCCATTTAGCTGACAGGTATTTAGGCTCGTGTCCGCTCAAACCACAGCAATATAGGACACAAATAAAATTCCTGGCACTCCTGACGCTTCCAGGGTCAGGTTGTGGAGGAGTGAGTGGGTTTGCATGTGGGTGCATCACTTCTTCCTAAATTCTTCCTAATAAGTCCAAAGGTCCTAGTCTTTAGCTTTCAAAGTGGCAATTTCATGACTTTATTTTGCTGATCACAAAATGAAGATGTTTTAGGACTGATTCAGAGAACAGGTAAGCCTGTGTGGGCTCATTTGGAGATCTGGCTACAAGCAGCTCCAGGAACAGGAAACACAAGGTTTCTCAAGACTCCCAAAAGCAGCTGTCTCCAAGTCTTCAAGCAGGAGCTAAGATTTTCATTTTGTATATTATATAAATAGCTAGACAGAACAAACCTCTTCAAAGAGACCAAAGCCTGGAGACTGAAAATGGTATGTCAGAAATTAGTCAACAAAAAGGTGAGACTTATTCAGGTAGTTATTCAGCCACTGCCCTGAGAACTATATAATTTGATATCAGTGGTAAAAGTGCAGATGGAACAAAAGAACTTTTTTTTAAAAAACAAAAATCCTTATGGGTATCCCATCCAGCCATCTCCTATTCTCATCAGTGCCACCAGGGCCTTGCTGGAGTGAGATGTGTAACGAGAAATGGTCTGCACATTGGAGACAGTCTCAGAGACGTGAGCTGCTGCTTCTGCCAGTGCTGTTTTGCTCTTCTGTCTTTGTGGGTGTTTAATTTTGTCATCTCTCAGAAAAAGCTGTTATCTTCAACACTATCTGGAAAAAAAAAACCCTAGCATGATGTTATGTAACAGGCTAAGATGATTGCTAACAGTGGTGGTTTGCCACGGAAATCACCAGACTGGTATCTCTTTACTCGGAACCTCAAACCTCATTTAACTGCCTCATATCATAGGATGACAAGGCCATGCTAGCATTTTGACCATCTGAACCCGTTTATGCCACTGAAATCATCCACATCACATATAGTAATTGAGTAATGCTTCTGCTGTAGCTCTGGACAAGCTTGGAAAACCCGCAGGCTGGAAGAGGCAAGGGAGATTGTCATCTGCATTTCTGCAAACCCACCCTGCCCCCTCAATGCACACCAGGTCTGGCTCTTACCTACGTTACTAATTGTTTGGTTGGGGTTTTTTTTATAGCCATTTGTCAGTTATCAAAATCGTTGTTGCTTTTTGATAAGCTGCAACATACATTATCTAACCAGATATAACACATCTGAAATAGCAAGGGAAAAATGAATTAAAGTGGATCCCTGCTGCTTTCAATTCTGATATCAAAACCATGTGTGACATAATACTGCTGGTCAGAAGAAGCAGACTGAGCTGCTAATGGCCACGTTATCTGTGAAATACAGCTATTGCCTTTCCACAGATTGCCTGGGGGAAAAGTACAGAACAGTGAATTCTCACATTTCAGACTCCCTCTTGATAAAAATAAATATGTTTGATTATTCAAATATATGCTGATTGAAAAACAAAATTCAAAGTAGATATTAAAAAATGAAGTGGAAAGATGTCTTCATGTGCAGGGCCTAGAGCATGAAACATTCAAATTCATGATCTTTTCTGCTCTAAAGACTCCATCTATGGCACTGGACAACTTGAACAGGTCAGATGCTCAAAGTGGCCACATAACATTGCCATCAACTTGGTTGTATGAAGATCATTAAGCAGCTCTTGAGGATCTCGATTTGATCCCTATGGGTCAGTTCCCCACCTCTAAAACAGCAAAAGTAGTTTTCTGTTTCAAACTACACTTTGTAGGTACATCGTGAGTAATCACAATAGTTCTGCGATGGAGCCCATAGCAGAACAGTCACGACATAGTCATGGATGTATCAGTCAAATTTCTAACTTTACTGTGCTCAACACATAGGTCTGAACTTTATATAGTAAGCTATCTCAATTGAAAAGTTCAAGAAAATAAAACAATGGAAATAACATACAGGAAGTAGAGATTTTTATTAAATAAAAAGTGAAAAACATTTATATTCTCAAAAATATTGTGTTGAACTTAATTCCATATGAAGGGATTTGAATTTTGTTATAATTGTTTAAGAGCACAGACAGTGCATTGACTTTATGCATGCATCGTCGCTAACTTAAGCAACTGTCACTCACAGTGACAGCATCTTGAAGTTATTTTTCCTCTTGTAGAGAAACAGTAAGTTAGAAAAGCAAAGTTTTCCCTGGTTGCAACTTCACTTTCCATGGTGATGACAAATCAGTGTCTCTTAACCTACAGCTTTTATCATGAAATGTGTATGAGAGGAATGAGCAAGTTTAAAGAAAATAAGGCAGCAGGTACATACTCCATTTTATTTATTTAATATCTTAAATTATTAAAAAGACAGGTGCTGCTTGGCAGATAGCTTCCATTGTTGTATGAACTATCAACCAGCAAAAGGTGCAATGTGTTGACGGATATCTTGACCGTGAATTATAATTACAGGGACTGAACTGTGAAGGACAGAAAAGAGTTAATCCCATTATAGTTATAGCGAGAGTGAAGAGAAGCTTACAGATACATGATAATTCCTTTTTAAACAATAAATTTAGAAGATTGCAGACCAGAGGACCTCTTTGTTAAATGCCATTTAACACTAGGGCAAACTATCCTGGCAGACTGGTAAGAGGCTGTAGTGCTTTTAATCCACAGGTCATTGACTTGAATCTGTCTCAAAATGCTAATGCCTAGTGGAGGGTTAAGAATCTCTTCACTGATCTAGATATTTAATGTTCAAAAAATGGTAAGAACAATACAAGAAAAAAAAAGAAAGACAAAAAAAGAATTTTAAAAAGAGAGAGAAAAATGTGATTTTTTTTTTTTCTTTTGCACAACAGCAATGGAATATAGACAAAATACTGAAAAAAACCCTCTTCCTTAAGGAAATGAACTGTCTTTGCTTATAAAGGTACCTTTGAAAGAGATGTTTTGGTTACTTTTCAGATAATATACAGTATATGAAGATTAAAAACTAGCATGATATTGCAGTCTATGTCTGTAACTCATGAGCAAAAGAATGTGATGTAGATGGATGTGTGTCCATCTACATTGGACCAGGAATTTTGACTCAGGTCTTTTCATCTAATTATGTTATTTTTGTACAGGGCGTTGGGGTTTTTTGTTGGTAGGTTTTTTTGTTGGTTTGTTTTTTTTTTTTCCCTGAGCATGGACTACTGAACTAGAACTAACTAAGATTTGATTAAACTGCCTCTCTTCTAAACTCTGTTAGACTCAGAATAGAATCAATTCCAGCGCAATTGCTCTGTGTAGAATTCCACAGCTGAAGAAATGTACAGTCTTATTTCTTCCTGCCTCATCTTGTGCTCCACTTTCAAATATTGACTATGAGGAGATGTCCACGTGGGGATTTAAGTGTGCTTTAATCTTCCACCATGAATTTCTCTGCACAGCATCCTCATGTAAATAATCCATACGGTTTCAGTCCTTGAAATATGTCTACTTATATGTTACTATTGAAGCTCCCATGGTATCTCCCCTACGGGACAGTTGCTGTTTTGCTGTCAGTGGGTTTTACATTCTTCCAAATCTCAGCAGAGAACTGAGTCCAGTCCTAACCCTGTCTGCAAATCTAGCGCAGGGGATTCCTCATTTTTTGAGATTAGTACAGTCTGTGAAAATTAATAATGTTTTGCTTGTTATTTGATTCAGCCTCTTGCTAGCACTGCTCTTGCCCCGGTTGCACTTGGAAAGCCCTACTGTGCTCATCAGGCTCCATTCAGAGCCACCTCACAGTGTTCTCACCTCAGTCCCCTTTGCAGGCACACCTTGGTGGCTGTGCAGAGCCAAGCACCGATTCAGCAGAGCTTACCCATTCTGCACTGCCCGCAATCGGCCAAAAGCAGAGCTCCCGTGTGGGCAGCGCTTCTGCAGAGCACACACCTGTGTGCCAGCTCTGCCTGGAACCAGGGACATCTCCCACCTGCCGAGGCCCTGAGTCCACACCGAGTCTCCCCTTCATGCTACCCGCTCCTCAGAGGCCCTTTCTCTAGTGCTGGACTCATTGTTTCTTAATGGTTAAATTATTTGAGGTCATCTGTCAGGTAAAGAACAAACTTTGAACTAGAATGTCTTAAATATACAGTTTGCTATTTGATAGCATTGTGAAATTTTCTTAATTAATGAAGTCTATGAATTTAGATCCTGAAAATAATTCTGTCAAAGACATCAACTTTTTTGGGTGTCTTTAGGAAAAGGTGAAAACACTGCTGCTTCTACTTTTCCCTGTTGTGCTAGCAGCTCCTATCACAGTAAGGATATTATTTTTCACAGTAGAAAATATTTTTTTTTTTTTAATTTTAGTTCTTCTGTCTTTACTATATCCTCTTTCTCTACTCAGAATTCTCAGTTTCTGAGAGAGTGGTGAAGAGTCAGTGGCCTTACTTCTCTGCAGCCCAGTTTCCTAACAGGAAGGCTAAGAAAGCCTTAGCTGCCAAGTCGCTTCTGATATGGAACAGATCTTGTGATCCATACTGGAGTCTGGATGACAATTTGTCTATTATTATTTTTATGTCTACAGTCTCTGTCTACATCACCACAATTATGCCGTTATATGTACTTCTGGCAGTTGGATACCCCTCATGGGGCATTATTTTTCATGTTGTTAATAGCAGTTTATGACATTTTGATTCCCATGCAGCATGGTAGACTTCAGTACTGTCAAGAAGTAAATTCACACCGTAACTCCTGAGTATTTCATTAAAAAAAATTTCTCTTTAACAAGTCAAATAGCAAAATGATGATTGTGGGCAGAGTGAAATTTTTTAATTTAAATAGTATTTATCTACCTGTGGTCCAGCAAGTGAGTTCAGCTATATATAACATACAAAAATCACATCTACTTCCTTCTGCCAAAGTTTATAAACACTCTCTCTGCTTCTTTGTTGCAATAGCTTAGACCTTCAACAGAACCACTAACCACCATGTGAACTCAGAGGTACACTCTTGACTGACTGATCTTAACTTTCTTAAGTAGTCTTAAACTTTTTGTCAATCAGGCTCTGGACAGATGCTTTTATTCAGCAAGGGGTTTCGGGGTGCTGTTGTGTGCAGTTCCTGGGATGATCAGATTATTATCTTTCAAGATAATATTGCTGGACCATTCTGCTTTACAGCTCATCACCACTATCCCTCATTAAGAGCCTAGCCTGCACAGAGAACAAGGAAGGTTTTCTCATTCTCATTATTTTCCAAACCACTAGTTCCCTGGCAAGAATATTTGTAAATCCAAGTTATTCATTGCAACAGTTAGATGAAAATGTGATCTAAAACTACTGCCACATAAAACAAATAAAGTTTGGACATTAAGAGTCATGTTCTTACATAAAATGTGCACACCATTACCAACTGTGTATTTGCAGTTTAGAAGAGACCCTTTAGGTCACCTGTATTTATGTACCCAAATGTAGGAGTTACTAACACTTCAATTAAAATGTAATGTGTTACATCTTTGCCACTTTGTTAATCCTAAAAAGTTTAAAGACCATTAAATTATAAAACTCTGTTATCAGAAGCAGTAAAACGGGGAAAATAGTTTGTCAAGCCACACACAGAGAGGAACAAGAATGTAGACTGCATGCAGTGAATGTAAGCTCTGTATATCTTATCTGAAAAAAAAAAAAATCAATTACAATCTAAAAATCTCTTTGGGCTGTACTCTCTATTTTTAAAATAAGCTACATAATTTGAATGTGCTGCTTTCAGACTATTAAAAGACTAAATAAGCCACACCTAGCTTTTCACAGTGCTATTCTGTTCAATAGTTACATCGACAAAATCTTTCCTTTTATATGGCAGGAACAAGCATGAAATGCCTTACTCTATGTAACATAGCACCCTGGTAGTGCGTGCTTGTAAAAGGAAAACTGGACGCATGCAAACAGACTCAAAATGAGGAATTCATGCCTCCTCTCTGAAGCACTTGATACCGTAATTCAGGAGGCTCTCTAGGTCTGTGTGCCACAAAGCAACTGTCCAGACTGCGACTGAGGAGGCTGATCTGCACCCTCTAGTGACCCAAGCTAGTTGAAACATTGGCAGCTACAAATAGCTCAAACGCTGGGAGTGCTTCTCCCCTAGTCGAGATCTTTATCGCTCTATTACTGTTTCAAAGCAAATAATCAAAAATCTCCGTAAAGCTGAGAAAACTGAACTGTGTCAGGATATGCAGACACCTCCACAGACCATAGGTGTTGGACTTCTCCCAGCTGCCAGCCCAGCCATGAGCAGCTGTATAAGGTGGGAAGCAGGCCCGTAACGTCCACGCTGTTTGCTCTGTCCTCCCTGCCCCCCGTTCTCGAACTTTGCACTCCTGGAGCACAGACTGGGGCGGTGGGTGCCCTCCGTGCAGTCCTTGTGCTCCCTGGGAGGGCTGTGCTGCTCCAGCTTCCCGCAGCCATGCAGCAGCGTTGTGCGGATTAGCCTGGGGGAGCCTTGGGAACATGTTCCAAAAATAAAGGCAGTTATAGTAATCTGCTGTGGCAAGCATGTGTGTGTATGATATGCATTTACTGCAATCCTGGTGATTTAATAGGATTAAATTCTGATCAGCAGAGAGAAGATTGATCATAGTAATGAGAAGATGGGTAGAGCACATCTGGCTCAATGGCAAACCGGCTTGAGGAAGAAAGTGATACAGTTCAGTGTACACTATGAAGGAATCATATTGGACCTTGGGCTTATTCGCTATATTAAGTGAGCAACACTGTAAGAAAATTGGATAGGCTAGCATCCCCTTTTTAGGTAAGCGTCTAATGCTTCACAGTGATACTTTATTCCTTTTTCAGTACTAGGCATGAAATGAAGTGTGCAAAATAATATGGTCATAAAAGCAGATTTACAAACAGAAAGAAGAATCCCCAGCACGGTAGCAAATGTAGTACCATGTAATGCAGCATTTGGTAAAGATTATTACGAAGCGATTTTCATGGCTGGATTGGAAATGTATGCCGCCAGGAGTTCCATTTTCAGTAGCAGTGAACCTGACAGGGATGTCATCTGAGAAAGAATAGACTCCCAGTGTTGTCAGACTGCAAGGCAACTCTCCAAAGGGACAGCTTGCAGTGTACAGATGAAGTTAAGAAAACTACAGGGGGTTAGACTCCAGTAAAGTACAGTATAGGTGCTCATTACTTAGATGTAAAGCAAGTGGAGAAAGAAAGTTCAAGCAGAGGGCTCCAGGGAATTACCAGGGAGAATAATTAAAAATTTGGAGGAATGCTAATGTGCTGAACTGAGAAAAAGAGAAAATTTAAAGATTATTAAAAAAATAGGTCAAGGGAATAGAAAAGGCAATGAAACCTGACAACTGCAAATGTGCTTTCCTGCTCTCCTGGCAGCCTTGGACTTGATAAGGAGAGATTGCCAGAGAGCAGGCAGTGCAACCAGCACATCCAAGTGCAACTAGCAGGCACTTTTAATGAAAAACAGTAATCAGAAAATGTCCTTTTCAAAACTACTTTTGCCAGAGGTTTTTGGGGTCTGTTCCCCTGCCTCCGCCCCCCACCCATGCTATTTTGTGTTTCCAGAACTTAATTGCAATTTTTTTTGCTGGCTTTTTGTTGGTGGTAGGTTTTGTTTCAATGCAGCCATTCTGGTATCTTTGCATTAATGTATTTAGTTTTGATTTGCTTCTTTGACAGTGTAATAGGACTTTATTTAAACCTGGAAGTTTATCATACAAAGAATGTGCAATATTTAAACCTAGGGAAAAATCTCATCAAGAAATCCATACATGACTTCAGGAAGCATGAGAAGTCATTTATTTAACAAAAGTAAAATTAAGATGTTCTTCAAAAGTTGCAAACTTCTTTTTATGCCATTGTATTTTAATTTCACCATGTTTAACAAAAAGTCTCTATGCATGGTCCATCATTTTTTAGTTCAAGTCTTGAAGCAGAAGCAGTAAATAACAACTTCCCTAATGTTCATGATCTGATTAAAGAAATTGAGGCATGTAACAGTACGGAGGTTAAAAGATAGGGAGGATTAAAGGATGAGTGTAGCTAATCAAGGAACCAGCCCTGCAAGCAATTACATATGCTGTTAACTTTAAATACTTCAGCATTAATGGGACTACTCACATGCTTAAGTTAAGCACATGTGTTTGTGAACTGGAGCCTGCAGACCTCATCTTGTGAGATGCTGAGAACATGCTGTACATGTACATGTATGTGATACAGGATTGCCCCGATTCCAGCGGGAGCTGAGGATACTGTGCACTTCCCAGTACCAGGCTTCAGAACAGGGCAGCACAAGCTAGTTGGGAAGGGGTTGTTTACAAAAGTTTCACAATAAAACTTCCTAGGTAAATTATGGACAGCATTTCTTTTCAGAAACAGTCAGAAGCAAGCCTTTGTTGATGAGCATCTATTTTTAATAAGTTTCACAAGATCCATAATGAAATTAAGAAGGTTTTTAATGCTATCAGACAGCAATACAGGATAAAAAAAAAAGTCATGAGCTGAAAGGGATCCATTCCACAGGGTAGGTTGGTACAAGGTACAGTGCCTGCAAGAAGTGGGCTGCAACAAGGTGCAGTTTTACTTTCCAAGCTGCAGCACAAAGTGAGCTCCTTCATTCACACATTTGGGCTCACGCCAAGGTCACAGTACAGCCCTAAACAACCAAAACCTCATACCCAAAGGACACATATCAAGTGAGTCACTCTATGTATACGTTTGATCCAGACATCATTGCTTAAGTTAGTGAATTCATACATCCCTGGGAGCTGTTAAAATCTTAGAAAAACTAACAACTGCTTTTCAAAGAAAAGTGCACTGCACCTGCTCCATTTAGATGTAAAAAAACTGTGACATGCTCTGTATTATCCCCCTTCTCCTGATAAAGGTAAATTTAATGTGATTTCACATTAATGTTACCCCTTGTCTCTCCTGTAGTGGTGATCTATTTTGATTCAGGAAAAGCACAAAATCATTGATCCAGTAAGTTTTCTTTAGTTTGACAGTTTAATTTTTAGAAGCACGACTATCTGTATCTTAAACGAGCAAAGAGATCAAATGTAATTTGGTTACATCTTCTGACAGTCATAACTGTGCACACTAGCTGGGAAAATATTTCTTACACTGTGTTTGGTTTGCTGTATCCCAGGAAGAAGGAATGGCTGTGGATATCTTTTCTTGTTGTATGGATTGTTGGTTTTTTTTTCCTGTTCCTAGTGTGCCAAAAGGAAAGGGCTTGTTTGGCATCGTGCTCTGTCATTTATGGTCTTTCTGTATCAGTTCCAGAGAAGGAAATAGTTGCTGACACTGATTTAGAAATTAGGATTAAACTGTCAGCATCATAACTGCCAACCAGTTGAGCAGACAGTAAAATGATGGAAAGTGAGAAGACAGCCTTATCTTAGGCAGAGTGTCCTATAGTTTCCTCAGTTGGAATCCATTAAAATGATTTTTTGTTTTCTTTTTTTTTTTTTTTCCAGTTCAAACAAGCTGACCTTTTTTAAAGTGGGCACGGCAAAAACTTCAGTACTGGTGTTTTCTCAGCTGTTTTCTTCACCTGTGAGGCACCATTAGTAGTGGTAATTGTGAGAATTCAAAACAGGGAGGTGGAAGGGAAAGGCATGGAGAAGAGGAGGGATTGACTTGATTGATTGGGCTATCAGAGAAAATGTCCTTTGACAGTGAAAGTTCTGGTTACTATTGACCTGACTGTCTGAGGTGGTCTCTGGAGAGACAGTAGGAGTTACACGGATGGTCCCTTCTTTTATACTGGTGGTTGTTCCACTTTGGGGTGCAAATTCTGGAGCAGACCAACTGGGGGACTTCAGGTGCCAGCAGCAATATGTGGCTGCTTGGCATTAAATTCCTCCTTGCTACAGAAGTCTATAATTTCACAGAGATACCATTCTTCTCATATTCAGTAAGCTTTCTGAACCCTGGCATGAGGAAACAGCCTCAGCCAAAGAACTCCTTCTCCCAGAAGAAGGTGAGATTCTCCTGCCTTTCTCCTCAGACCTCACATTAACGAGGTAGGTGCTCTAAATTATTTCCTTTTTTTCCATTTTTGAGAGAGTGTCCATTAGCCAGTTCCAGATTCTCCCCGTTGTGTTCTTTTGCCTCACTCACACACTCCCATGCACATTTTGGAAAAAAAAGAAAAAGTTCTCTTAAAAAGCAGAATTCACGTATAGTATTTTCAGCAGTACCTTCTGTGCAGTGATAAGCCTTATGTTGCTAGTGTGGATGCCCATGTCAGTATGAGAAGAGCCAGACTATATCCCTTCTTTTCTTCAGTCATTTTGTCACAGTTCTTTCTTTTCCTTCTAACATCGTACCAATGTACCACTTTTACACAATTTTGAGTTAAATTTGAAAGACTACGGCCACAAGTCTAGTGCTTCTGAAAACAGGAAAGTTTTCATAGCCTACCCAGAGGGTTGGCAGCTTACCTACCATTCTGTGTATCAGCATCTGTACACCCTTCCCATACCGTTTAGCCTTAAGCTAGTCTCTGAAAGCCTCTGCCTGGCACACAGACTTTGCAAAAGGGTCAGCAGTAGCATCTCAAAGCCGGTTCTTCTGCACCTGCGAGGCCATTGCTGGTTCCTTTATCTTTGTTGTTCACTTCATTTAGACACCTCAGAGTGGGTGCATCCCAGAAGCTGTGACAATCTGCACAGTGATGTGTGCCAGGCTCACCTGGACCAGCCTCTGCCAGAGCAAGCTGCCAGCAGCAGCTTTGGGCTGGGGAGTGTAGAGGAGAATTTGGCCTTTGCTCTGCCCTTGAGTCACCCCTCAGAATTTCCAATGACAGTATCTTCTAAAGGGCCTAATTCTTCTTAAACCTTGTGTAATTCAACATCAAAGTTCATATCCAGCTGTGCTCACTATTGCTTTTTTCCCTCTTCAGATCCAAATCTGTTGCTAATTGCATTTTCAACTTTTTCAAGTTCCTGGATCTTTTGAAGTCTCACTATGCCTGTGTTCCCCACAGCCTGTTCCCCAACCTGCTTTGCACTGTTATCGAGGACTGAGAGATCCTTTGTCCCAAATCCTCAAAGGAATATTTCAATTCTTTCTTTATCCGTTTCTGAGACCGTGCTGTCTCTCGGCCCATGCACTTCTTAATTTACTCTTAACATTCAATACATTTTTCTATAGGCACTTAAAATTCACTCTTAACTTTCCTCATTTCAATCAACATTCACACAGGGACACTTGCATGTGTCTTGAATTGTCATTTTATTAAAACCCTTTGCTCCTTTACCATTTCAATTACCATTTTGTATAATATCATTTGCATTTGCATGGTACCTTCACCCATAAAAGACAAAAGTTTTTATTCTCTCTTAACAGATGAGTAAAATGGAATCAGAGAGATTAGAAAGATATCTTTGCAGCTCAATACAACTATATAGTCTCCAATTTGTGAGCTCAGTTGCACTGGAGGAAAATAATGTGAGCATGATGGATTGACATGTAAATCAAAGTTATATAAATCACAGATCTGAATCACAGAACCTTAATTTGAATAACTGCTTTTAATCTTGGTTTGCATTTGCACTTTTCATTGTCACTCTAAAAATGTTTGCTCTTATTTGTGTGCATAATCACTCAAAATGGCAACTGCATGTAGCCTTTACTCCAGCTGGATATTTCTTACTACGTATTGTTCATATATGTGTTTAAGCAGAAAATTTAACATGTATTTGTTCAGATTATATGATAGAAACCTTAACTTGCATTAGAAAATAGTTCAGTGTATCTTCAATTTTAATAGGTGAGAGGTTTTTCTATTTGTGTGAAGCTGAATGTACAATTACAGTGCAAAAGAAATTGAGATTTTAAAAATATGCTATTAGTAAACCATTTTTTTTCTTACATATCCAATAGCATCGTTTATTAAAACATATATTAGTATTAGCTACACTTTGTGAATCGGAAGCTTATTTCTTGTCGTATAAGGCAGATGCTAGGACTCAAAATCTGCAGTAGAGGTGTAACGAGATTTTGAAAACTGCACTGGCAATCAGGTGCCTGCTTCCAAAGAAATCAATGGATACAAGGTGACCTGTAGGTAGTCTTGAAAATCCCCAGAGGCATCTGTTTGCAAATGTTCTCAAAAACCTGTGCTGCGGACCTTTAAATTTCTGAAATTAGTTGAGTTAATCCTCACTTGCTGTGTCTATTAATGGATTTTGAAATACCAAAATAGGCTGTTCTTTTCAACTCAAAATTGATCTCATTACTATGAGTGACTTATTTGGAAAAGAAATACTATTCTCTCTATTCCTGCAGAACTGCAGCACAAAGTCATTTGGCCAAAAGCTTTTCTGCAGTCCTGAAAATAGTTACACCTACAAAAGTAAATAGAACCCATCATTTGCTCTGATATAAAGATATAGAAAATATATTTAGTCGTAGCACATTATATATGTTGTTAATAAAATGGTTGAGATAACATAAAAATCAAAAAATGTTTTGTTGATTCTGCATATAATTTCAAAAGCAACATTCTTTAACTCATTCTTGAGTTGGGCACTTATTAATTAAACATAGGTTTGTTTAGCATTAAATGATAATAAGTGTAAGTCTTAACACATACTTGCTCCACACATAATTGCACATTAAATTTTAATTAGTTTTAAAATGAAAAATAATCTTCTTTAAAAAAAAAAATACTTTGTGTGACTTCTTTTAAAAACTATTTTTGTAATCTATTCTTCTTTCAAGCTAGCAGTGGACCTCGGGAAGCTTTTCAGACCTTCCCAGCCCTAAACCTTGGTTTCTGTAGACAGTTGCCGAAACCCTCCTGAAGTCCCTGGCAGCAGCACTCTTGCTGTTTGACTTTTTTTTTTTTTTTTTTTAGAAAATGATGAGCAAGTTTTTCAGAGATGTGAGAAGAGCCAGAAATGGGAAAGCGATGCCTGGGGGAGAGGGGACAGGGCCGGTGTGGGCACGAGGGGTAGACGGGCCAGCAGTACCCAGAAGCCAGACCACTGCAGGCCTCTGTGGCTGCTGACTGGGGGGCGGGTGGTGGTAGTGGTGCAAAATTGATGGGTGCCTCTGCCCGGCCATGCCCTAAGTGGGCCAGCCCCGTTGCTGGCCTGTCTTCTTCTTGTTCTCCAGTATTTGGGCACTGGTTCGGTAAGGCCTGACCCTTAAACACCCTCCTGGCTAAGGCCAAACGGCAGTTCTGCTGAGAGCTCACGAGCAAGACAACCATGATGTAACCACCGCTTTCTTTGGGTAGGAGCAGCTGGACCACCGCCTGGTTTGCCCCACACCCTCCACGAATCAGGGCCGGGGCAGGCGAGCCCTGACCCACGCTCCCCTCACGCCTGGCCCGGCTCTGCAGCGGGGCGGCGCCGGGGCTGGGCCGGGGAGGGGGCGGGAGGCGAGGGCTGCAATGGACGGACCCCCCCCCCACCCCGGGAGGGGCTCAGCCCGGCGCGGTGCCGCCGGGCCCTGCCGCGCCGCCTGCTGCCATCTTGTGGGCAGCTGCCCGCCCTGCCCGCCGCCTGCCCGGCCGAGGGACAGGGCGGCTGGCGGCGGCGCTGGGCCCGTGTCCGTCCGCGTCCCTGAGCCGGTTCGGGTTTCTGCCGTCCCCGCCTGCCCCGCCGCTCACACGCAGCCACGGACCTCGCCCGGGCGGGCGGCCGGGCCTGGCGCACGCCGTGGCCTTGGTCAGAGCCAGGGCGCGAAGCCCTCTGCTCTTTCGAGGCGATGGGGGAAATGAGGGTGGTGCAGATATCTCTTGTGACCGACGCTGTTTGTGTACTGGTCACTGGAGGCACGAGTCAAGGCCATATGTGGTGTTTCTTTGCCCAAAATCGCCGCCTTTGCCAAAACACCGTGAGGTGGGCCTGCATGCCCAGGGCCACCGGACACAGCAAAGCCGGTTCCACCGCCCTCAGAAGTCCTCAGAGGCCTTTCAGAGAGGGTGATTTACCACAAGCAGCCAAAAAGCTGTCAAAAGCTCTGCCGAACCTTTCTTAACATAGAGACCAGAAAACACTTCCTACCAATGAATGTTTTTACGATGTGAAGATTGTCATGCTGTGTACAAAGAAGAGTAGACGTTTCAGTTTGACATACTAAGAATTATTATTTCAATACTAACTCATAATTTTAAATAAATTCCATTTTATTCTGAAAAATGATATTTCAGGAGTTTTTAAAAAGAAATGTTTAATTTTTAAATCAAAGGAAATGTTTCCTTAATTATTTTTTTTTTTACTTTCTATTTTCCTTGCAGCTTGCTGCAAATGTGAGCAATTTCTTGTTTTGTTTCAGGTTAATCCAATACAATTTTCATTTTGACAGATCTTCAGGCAAATCGCAGTATCTGTTATTTGTACAGCTCTGTCTGTTAAAGCAGTAGGTGATATTCATTGCTCACCACTTTAAGGACAAATGGAGGCCCTAATCCTGTAAAGACCTAGCTATTTTTATGGGTAGAACTGCTTACTGAGCACAAAGTTAATCACATTAAGCTTGTAAAGCACTAGAGATCCTAGAATGGAAAACATTAGAGATGTGCAAAGAGGTATTTTGACTTTCAAACACTTCTCAGTTCTCTGCCTTTTCCTGCTGAAGGATGGGGAGACTCATTCAAATGGAATTTAAAAAAAAAAAAATTAGAATCTCAGTTCAGCGTATTTTCTTTCATTTTATGCAGAGACCATCTTCTTGATATTAGTTGTATTTCTGTTTAAAATAATGTCTATCTGCTCAATTCAATTCAACTTCAAATATTTTATTCCAGTTCTCTATTGTAAAATACCATATAAACAGAATGAGTAAGAGCTATGCAGACAAGTAGGAAATTATTGCTCACCTTAATTCAAAAGTTGGTCTGAGTAAAGCTTTTTTTTTACAGCTGGGATAATGCCCTCTTTGCTCTCCTTCCTCTCCTCTCTGAGATCTGTGTTCTGAACAGTTACTGACCAAACCAAAAGACATTGTGCTCTTTGCTAACCCTCGTCTTTGCATGTTCTCCCACCCAAAGAGCCTAGGAGCATGCCTCTGCGGTAGACTTCACTCAATGTCTTAGCTCAGCTTTTCACCCTCCTTTTTTTTGCATGTGGAAAAAGAAGTCATACACCAGCTTCAGAATGCTTTGCATTCAAACAAGTGAGACAGAATGAGGGATAGGCTCAATCTCAGTTTTGCCTCAACCAGTTTGAAATGGGCTTTTCTCAAAATATATTCTAAATGAGCATGTCAGATGTTAATTTTGACATCCACAGTTCCACCTGGGCCATACTCCTCCTAATTTCTGTCTTCTTTTGCTCTATTTTTCATCCTCTTTGCTGTAATTTGGCTGCACTTTCTCACCATTCCAACAGGGATGGATCTGAGACCTACACCACCCCCACCCTGAAGATGGCATGATACCCGATAGGTGTAGGTTGGTAGAAGACACAACAGTTGTTAACAAAATGTATTGTTCCCATGCTGGGCAAGAGAGAAATAGGAGTTACAAGAAAAAGCTTTCCTAGGACTGGGAAGTCTGAGAGCGGCTGAAAGCTGTAAGACTGCCAGCTGTAAATCCATGCCTTCGCACTGCGAAAATGGCTGGACTTTGGCATGGATGGTACCAGACAGGTTCTGCCACGCCAGTGTCACTGGTGCACAGCTAGTATTGCAGGGAAGCTGTAACACATGTCAAAAACAAAACTCTTAGATTTTATCCTTAGGATAGGAGCTCGGGTTTACACATACGTTGGAGCTGCCGATCATTGCTCATCACTCAGGGTGTCCAAAGGTGAAATTGGGCTCTGGCGATGTAGGTCCTCAGCTAGCATGGCTCTGAGGGCTTCTCCTTATTGCCTGTGCAGCTGTGCCAGACTAGCCGGGCTGGCAGAGGCCCCAGCACAGATTCAAGACATGCTGACAGAAGGAATTTTCTGGCTGGTATAGCTGCACCACATTCCTGACTGACATAAGCAAAGACAGCATTTTTCTGCTGACGTAGCTGAGCACACAGAAGGGGTCTGCCAGCATAGCTAACAGAACTAGAAGCGTGAATTTATTTTAAAATTTAAAAAATTAGTATCTATCATTATTGTTCCAGAAATCTGGAAATCTTGAAATCTCTAGAACTATAAAACCAATTTTAAATCAAATATTATAATTTTTAATCTCATTATTTGCAGTAATGGGGAAGCACAGGTCATGATTTATGTTTTCCTGCAACTGGAAGCATTGCTGTTTGACTCGTGAGCCCTTCCCTTGTGCCCTGAAACCATTGCTGTCAGTGCAGTCGTGTTTTCATACATCTCCATTCTTTGGGCAGAAGCAGGGGGTAAACAGCAATAACGATTGCTTAAAGGTTCAAACATCTTTTTTTTTTTTTTTTCCCCTTCTTTCTTCCTGGTACTTTTCAGGAAATAAAAGAGTATGGGTACGTTATTTATTAAGTACCCTTAGTATTGTTTTATCAAGCAACAAGGATTTTTTAAAATTAAAAACTGATAGTATAGAAAATAGTGTGTCATTGGCAGAAAAACACAGAAAAAAAAATTTATAACTTGACAAAATATAAAACTAGCAACAATCCTAACAAGTTATTTCAAGACAGAAGATTAAGGGATTTTTTAGCAAGTAAATATAGAAGCAAAGAATAAATTTAGATATTCAGGTCAGGCATTCATATAAGTAAATATATTCTTTAATTTATTAATTGAGATCAGAATCCTGTTAAATTGTTTATTAAACAGAGCTTCAATGTCTTTTGTGTCTGTAGCTGAATGTATTTTAAAAAGTTAGAAAGTCAATACATGAAAGATTAAAATAACATTATTCACTAGTCTGTCACAGCAGGGGGACCAAGTCTGCTCCCATTAAAGCTGTCATTGCCATGTCACTTAAAATACCTACATTCTGAGACTGAGATAAATGTATATATGAGATATTTTAACATTATCAACCAATGAAAAGAAAAGTAACAATTAATAATCTTGCACATCAATGTTCTGCCACAAACATCAGTCTTTTAATTTTCTTAATTTCAAACTTACTGTTCATGGATTTGAAAGAATTTTTATCTGTCACATTTCCACTGATGCAAGCACAAGGCGTCTTCAAACACGTTGACACTGTTATTGTGTTGTGTGCCCACTTCACTGTAATCTAAAAATTTTCCACACAGATTGAACAACACACTATGTTGCTGATAAGGCATTCAGAGGCAACTATACATTACAATACATAAAACATTTTTAAGAAGAGCTTTGTTTGCTTAAAATAGTAATCTGTCTGGTTGAAATTTTGCTAGAGAGACTTTTTTTTCTTTTTGTACATTGTGATTTGGCAATCAGCATTTCAACCATTTTAAACAAGAAAAGATTGAAATGTCATTTTTTAAAATAGATGATACAAAGTATTAATACAGCATTGATGTAATTATACACAATTGGCACTACAAACAGATCAAGTTCTCCAATGCAGTTCTGCCCTCATAACTTTGTCTTACATCTTTTACAAAGGAACGTTGCACATGGAAGACACTTTAGAAGGAAGGCTTTGTCATGACAGTAATTCCTTTATGGTACTTTACTATATTTTACATAAAGATCTCTGTGAGTGAGGTCTCAGGTGAATGAAGTTATTTAATAGCATTTATCCCTGTATTCCAGTGTGAGTGCGTGTGGCTGTATATAATACATGGTATATTTTAATATCTAGGTAGCTATTTAAATTACTACACCTTACTGGAGTGGAACACTGTAAATTTTGGCATTTAATAACATTATGCATAAGCTCCAAGCAAGCAATAAAAAATTAATGTTGTTAGCATATCAGTTGTACCACAAGTGACCAAAACCATTAATACCGCAGTTAAATGAAGCGCTATAGCCATAGACGTACGAGGGGAAATATCTAACCCACAGCTTCCAAAACTTCTGGATAGAAGAACCACTGGTTTTTGAATTTTTCGTAGATTACTGTGCCTCCATATCATCCGTCTGTATGAACCCATAAAGCCTGTAAATTAACGAGCACGTAATGCGTTTAAGTAATTAACACATAAATTTGTGACCGTGCTGAAGTGTGTGTTTTTGTTCTTGGAGCACCATCTATTGGGAAGTCAGAATTAATGCACATGGCTTTCCTGCTTCCTGGGATGAAAGTAAACTGTTCTGTGGAAAGAAAAATACTGTAGGGGTGATAGCTATTAAGCTTTCTTCATAATTAAGTTTTACACTGTTATCAAATATAAAAGGGAAACTAGAGTATTTGAGTGAAATTAAAACTTTGTAGATTTTGAAAAAAAAATTTCCCACAAATAATTATTATTAAATAATGCAAACTTGCATATCTCATAACAAATCTTTACACATACAGTTTTAAAGTATTTTTAGTAATATAATTGTAGGTATACATTAGAAAAACTACTACTCTGCAAATTAAGATCAAAGCTTTATTCTTGACTGATCTTTTTACTATAGATGATGAAATAATCTGATGCTACAAATCTAATTTTTTTTAAGACTAAGAGCTAGAATGTAGTTTTGTGTGAGGACATCTTGAGAGAAGAAATTCAATGTAAATCAGAAGATGTCAAAATTCAGCAAGGATAAAATAAAAAACTTTGCAATATACCTGTAATTCACAAAGAGTAATTATAAGGAGCTTAGCTGCTAGTTAGTTTACTGTTTGCATCCCCTTTTTTTTTGTTGTGATTTTTTTTATTTAATTTCTGAGTCCTATCCTACTATTCTTGTTTAAGAAAAAGTGGGGCAAAGTGCGGAGCCGGGAGTTTATGGATTTAGGACAGTAGAAGGTGGCAGGAGATTGATGGCAGCGAGCGTTGGACCAATTTATGCTCAGTTTATGTAAGGTATTTATTGTGACTATGACAGAAATAAAAAGTTGAGATGAAGAGGGAGAGGGGAGAAGTTGTTACCTTGCAAGAGCTCTGAAAAAATGCTGTATGACAGCATAATGAAATGAAGGAGATAAAGAAAATAGGGATTATTCCATCTTATAGCTACTGGGTTACTTATATACATACTGCCTTTTCTTACTGACTGTTTCCTACAAGATCATGCCTGGCACTCTTTCTTCTCTGACATGGGGACTCATGCAGGTCAGCTTCTCTAAAATTGGCTTCTGTGGCTCCATAACTTGCTTTAAAAACCTTAAAATTAAATAGCTTCCTTAAAGGAATAGCATTCAGCTTAAACAGTTACAATACAGCAGGGGTAACAGAAACTCAGCTGCTGGTCTATATTTCAGCTGCTGTTCTGCTACTTCAGATGTCCTGAAGCATAGTTCATGAGATCATTAATTTATAAAGGATACAATACTGAATTGCTGAGTCTAAATAAAAATCTGTATGGGGTGCTACTTCATTATTTTTTCTTTCTGAAAAAAACCTGAAAGTTCTTTTGTGAGTAGAACTGGGTGAATCAATTCAGGTAAAGGAAGCCAGCTGAAACATTTGATAAAATTTGTTTGTTTGTTGTTGTTTTCTTCTGTTTATAGTCCCAGTCATTTTGGGGTTGTTTTGGTATTTTTTTTAATTTTTATAAACTTCTTATACCGGTACTTTGAGACATAATTATCCAAGTTTTATAGAAAAGTCTATGTTTGAGGAAATTTTGACTGGACAGAAATGGGGAGAGTGGAGGTGTCAGATACCGGACTCAGAAATATGTCATTGCAAACTTACGCGTTGTTTGCAGATCCCAGTTCTATGCAAACTTCTTTGTGCTCATCTTTACCAAAGATCTTAAGACTGTTCAAGACTGGGAACAGACTTTTTAGTAGGGACAGGACAAGGAGAAATTATTTTAAACTGAAAGAGGGTCAATTTAGATTGGATGTAAGGAAGAATTTTTTTTTTACGATGAGGGTAGTGAAACACTGGCACAGGTTGCCCAGAGAGGTGGTGGATGCCCCATCCCTGGAAACATTGAAGGCCAGGTTGGATGAGGCTCTGAGCAACCTGATCTGGTTGGAGATGTCCCTGCTTCTTGCAGGGGGGTTGGACTAGATGACCTCTGAAGGTCCCTTCTGACTCTTAAGTATTCTATAATTCATCATCATTTTCTTTATGGGGAAGGGAGAAGGTTCAGTAAATTTGAGGCTGGACTGAAAAATCTGTCACTGAGGACATTTCACTGAACTGATAACTGACTGTACAGTTTGGGACACAGAAATCAATGCTTCCCCTATCTGGAGGACCATCTAAAGGGAAAAATGTCTTACTGTAACTAAGAAGAAGAGGTATAGGAAGACACCAGCAAGGAAAGAGTTAGCAAGATACAGAAACACAAAGGAAAAATCTGATAAATAGGAAATGTCATGAAAATGAATAGATAGACAGTAGGAGAGAAAAAGGGGACACTGTACAATGGGAGAAAACAGGGACTGAGAAAAGTTCAAAGAAAATACTAGCTTAACCTCAGTAACCCGCTCACACTGGAAGGGCAAAGAATCTCATTTAACATTTCTTAGGTTTCAGAATTCATTGTACTTTGAAAGAATACTTGATAAATTATTTAGACAGTTTCAACTGAGATTGGAAAAATCCCAGCCTGTCAGAAGCTAGGTTAAAAAAGGTTGGTGCTGTATAAATAATTTACTTCTTTGGGGAGGAAAAAAAACATACAAATGCTAGTGTCTAAAGTAGAGAAGCACTAAACCTGCTGAAGCTCACTAGCCAGACAGTGAATTTAAGCCAACACTACAGAGTGCTCTTATTTAAAAGCAGAGGCTATGCCAAAGCTAAGTTATCAAAAGAAGGTCAACATTAAAGATTCTACAATTCACTGCTTTTATACATTCACTCTTTTAACACCATGAGCATACTCCAGTTTAAAAAAACTGGTAAAACCTCTTTTTTTCACTGATTTCTCAAAGCAACTAATTTAAGTAAAGCAAGCTTATCATATCAGTGTTGGTTTTTTTCTTAATTCGTTAGTTTTATTTCTGCAAAGCAGACACCCTCTAGCTTCATCATAACAATCCAGTGTTCTAAGCAGATATTTCCTGTCCCAGTCAGAATTGCTTGACCTTTCAAGGGAACTAGAGCAAGGGGTTGGTTGGGGTTTTTTTGTTTTTACATGGAATAATCATTATTCATTGTGTTTATTATAGTACCTTTTAAGCCTAATCACCATAGTAACAGAGGAAAGGAACTTTATATATATATTTATATATTGTATTACAGCTTTTATTTCAGTAAGTACAAGTGCAGAATTTGGTGACAGCAATGCCCTTCTGCTCAACATACCAGCACTATGTAATATTCTGAGAAATGTCACTTGAGTAACATCAGATGTATAGTGAGCACAGAAGCTGTCCCCACTGCCAGCTTAGCTTTTCTGGCTGTCATGAGACAATGCTTCTCCCTAAAGACACCGCTCCGTGAAGGGCTTTTGTCTTCCATTCCTCACTGAAGTCTACCAAAAATGCGGTAACTCAGCAGCTCAGGAAGGATAAGGCCCTAAATGCAGTTCTATTTCTTACTTCTGGCCACTACAAGAGCCCTCAGATAAATAACTAATCAGCTTATCACTTAATTTTGTGTATGATCCATACGCTCAGTGGCAAGGACGATGAACAATATTTTTAGAAGTTTGGCTGATGTGTATCAAGACCATCTGAGATTTGTGGCTAGTGAGAGAGAATAAACACTCTAGATCTGGTAGGTGATCTGCAGAAAGGAGGGGGTTAGCTAGATCACAATACCTGCAAATCATTTAGTGTGTGCGCATATATAAAACTGGAATTTCACTTGTATGCCTCCTACGCAGTCGGATTAGCACACCAGTCACAGCTAGGATATTTGCGTCTCAAAGTTGCTGTGCAAAGTCTGTCTTGACACTTGTTGGCATAATTATTATGTGTTCCCTGTGAGAAGATGATGTATTTAGACCTGATTTTCAAAGTATCACCACTGTGAGAGAGCAGGCCAGGGCAGCACACCCTGTAATTTGGCTGACCTATGGAGGAGGCTGGGGGAAGCAGAGTCATGACTTTATTAATTGCTGCGAAGCTTAAAAGCATATGGCCCACAGCATGACAGTATCTACTGCAGGCGTGGCTGTGACGCAGCCTTTTGCACCCCATAACTAGAAACATAACGCTTTCTATCTATCTTCAGTGTCCTCAGTATGGGTTTGGTTTTTTTTCACTAATTCATGTAATTTCATTCTGTAATACTGATGTGAAGAGAATTCCTTTGTTTTGACCTATTAGCCCCATCCATGCTTCAGTTCTCAGAGGCTCTAGTAATGATCTTCCTTCTTACGTCTGGGGCAGCTAATCCCTGCCCTCCTCAGCCTTTGCCCAGAGACTCCTTTGGATGTTTCAGGGGCCTTGGGCAGGAGCAAAGGCCATCATTTGTTATCCCGATTCTCGTCAGCTCTGAGACGGCAAAGCGACAGCACTCTCACCAAAACAGGGTGCGCCTCAAACACTGGCTTTAATTTGGTACCTTTATGACTCTGTAGTAAGTCTTTTAACGGGAAGAGGTGATAATAAAGGAGTTGGCAGCTTTCTTGTTAGCATTTACGGTATTTTTTACATAACTAGTGGGCAGAACATGTAATGGATATATGTTCAAGTTGTCTAGAAGCGCTACGGATGAAGAAAATCACCGCTCTCAGTTTTAGCAGCAGTGTATTGATACATATGTGTGACAACAACTTGTAATGTTATATGGCGTTTGCAATAGGGAGTTAAATGGGGAACAAGGGAGTTTATCAAGGTGTTATGTATTTATTTACTATTTTTCCCAGATTTGCCAATTGTAGCATAACAAATGGAGAAAAGTAAAAAGCATTAAATAGTTGTAATAAAAACTGAGCAAAAAGAAATGGAATTGCTTCTTAAATTTTATATCTTTCTTTGCTTTCAGAATTAGCTGCTTAATCAATATTTCTGCTCTTCACATTTGCTTACATCAACTACTGGAGGGGAAAAATCACTAGTGGATAAATAACACTAAGGATAAAAAGAAATCTATTTCACTGTTATCTTGTTTTATGTAGAGTAATAGTCACTATATGGGAAAATACTGATATGGCAAAAGAAACACAACTCTTAAGCACCTCTGCTTTTTATTAAAGCTAATGCAAGCTGGAGAGCGGGCTCCCCGGGGAAGGGGTTTCAAGAGCCTCTGCAGATCCCTACCCTGCAGTACCCCTTGTGCGACTCGGGTACCTCTGCAAGAACAATTGAGACTCAGCCATTAATAGGAGATATATGCAACTTTGGGTTAAATTATCTGTGCAAAAAAGAGATGTAATGACACACGTGGGGTGGGGAGTGTAATTTTTAAACTGGTACAATGTATTACTTCATGTTCTTAATTGCTTGTTGCTTGGCGGAAGGAGGTAAAACACAGGAAGGAGATGAAAAGGGAATTTGTGGTGTGTGTTTGCAGCCTGTTCCTACAAGGTGGCTCTCACAGGGTGGGTGTCAGGAAGCATCAGTTTATCTAAACTGACGTAGCCCATCGCTAACCTGGCAAAGCACTGCCTTCCAGGCATCCTGCTGGGGTCTGCTTCAGTGCCAGGGCCCACAGATGCCAGGGACTGAAATGGAAAAATGGGCACCACAGCTACCACTGTGGTTACTGGAGGCATAATCACGGGGGCTGGGCTGAGGGAGGAGTATTGAAGCTGCATTTTGTTTCTATTCTTGCATGGCTGCGTAACAATTACCAACTTCTATTGAATCTCTCCCTGGTCGCTCCTTGGCCATGTAGCTACACGGGCTGCAGCGCCCCGGGCACGCCCCGGCATTGTTGCTCACCCATTCTGCACGAGTTGTGCCAAGGAGCACTGCGGGCCAGGCCTACAGCTAGATGCCTGGGCAATGCTCCGCCGTTCCCTGCGCTTCCCATTTGCATCTCAATGCCAGAACTGGGCCCATGAGCTGGGCTCCATCTCACTTACACCGAAGTAATAATTGATTTCAGGCCTGAGTAAGTCCATTGATCTCAGCTGAGCTTCTCCAGATTTACACTCACATAACTGAGATCAGTTTGTGACCTCTGTGTAGGATGAACCATTATTATTGTTTGTCCTTTTGGCTTCATGAAGAGTCAAGGACACACTACTGACAGCTGTATGCTAATAAGATAGGGGAGCAAAACACGACTGAGGAAGGAAGAAATAGTTTTGAGTGCAAATCTTTTATAATTCCAAGGGAAAAGCGCACAGTATTTAGGTAAAGACAGATCTGTCAAAAATACTATATAGAGATCTAAACTTTCATTCCCATAATTTCAAAATGTTTTTTTCATCAAGCTCAAAAAAAATGAGTTATCCAAATACTCACTTTTCTCTTTCTCTCGTTGAACTTTATGCTTTCATGTGAAGATGCTCACCTTACTTCACAGTAATGCTTTTCTTTTTTATTCTGAAAAAAAAATTATTTGAATGTTGTATTAAAACCTTGAAAACGAATTGCAACACTTTGGTAATTATTTATTGATTTGTAGTTCTAGTTCCTTTTGTAAAAAAAAAAAAAAACAAAAACAATTCTTTGAAATTTGAGATAAAATCAAAATTCAAGATTTTCTCTGAAAGAACCAGGCAGTTCCCATCCACTGACCAAGCCTTCTCCTTTTTGTGGCACTAGCGAGGTCTATACTGTCCAGAATTCTTTCTCTATGTTCCATTGCCTTCAACTCCCATGGCATGGCAGAGGTCCTCAAGTCTTCC
>WHYT01017138.1:121892-144060 GCA_009806455.1 Tetrax tetrax | reverse complement strand
TAGTTCCTTTTTTAAAAAAAAAAAAAAAAAAAAAAAAGATTCTTTGAAATTTGAGATAAAATCAAAATTCAAGATTTTCTCTGAAAGAACCAGGCAGTTCCCATCTGCTGACCAAGCCTTCTCCTTTTTGTGGCACTAGCGAGGTCTATACTGTCCAGAATTCTTTCTCTATGTTCCATTGCCTTCAACTCCCATGGCATGGCAGAGGTCCTCAAGTCTTTCTGAGAACGGTACACCACCTCCACCTGAAACTCCAGAGCTTGTTATGTTATTACTTGGCTATGTAGAAAGTAGCTGGAAGAATATCAGAAAACCTAAGTATGTTATTCATATTTCAAAGACTGACTGTCAGAAGCACAGTTCAGCACCAATGACGTGCTAAGATCCAACACCTTGGTCCTTCCACTGGGGGAAAGAGGCAAAGTCCCACATCATATCACTCCAATCCCAGCTGTTGAGAATACCTGAAACGGGAGATGGGCAGATGAACCACACCAAATTGCTTGTCTGTTTGCCAACGCACAGGCTGCCTTCCCATTTGAAATTCATCTATCGATTTTTTCACATTTCTGTTCCTCATCCTATCATTACCGAGTTCTGTGACAACCTCTTATGCAGATGCTGGCAAATGACAAACATGGCTAGGAAATAAAATGTGAAACATTTACAGATCGTACATGCATAGTTGCATAATGACTGTTTAAGAAGAAAGCACAATTCTTGGCAGAGTTGATTTAAAGAAAGTCCTACAAAGTTAAAGCAAATCCTACAAATTCTGTCTTTCTGCTGCTTTTCCCTCTTTTCCTTCCTGTATTCTTTTTTTTTCTTTTTTTTTCTTTCTTATAAAGCAATAAGGTCAACACAGCAAGCCCAGCTCTCTACACATTGGTTACTAGCTGAGACTATGGCTTTGATGTTGGGAGTGGCATCTGACTTACTATATATTTCACAGAAGACTTTTTTAAGGTATTTTTTCAGCTAGTAAAGAGAGATGATCCATGCTTTCCAAAGAATGGACATGTTTTCCACACTCACAATGGTTCTTACTAGCTGACTGAAATATAATTCAGACAGCACTTGAGAAGAATTGATTTTCTAAAATCCTCACCATCCCTGCAGAGGTGCCTTGGTCCAGTTTTAAATAGATATTTCTGTTCCAGGTTTTGTTCAGTTTTAAGATGCTACTCATTTTAGTGCATCTTCTTTTGCAAATCCTAGAATAAAAAGAAACATTGCAAGTGTACAAGTCAATGCTGTTTGAAGAGAATGTACTGTAAAATTATCTCTGCATCCTTTTTATACTATAAAAGTGCTGACAGCACTTTGATGTGGAAAGGATGAGATACAGTCATCTGAGGGGCTGCTATGAAAGGAACGACATGCTTTAAGCTGGAACTGTACAGAGAAACACACAGAGTAATGACAGCCTCACACAACATCTAATTTGATTCCTTCTTTGCACCACAGTGGAATCATTAAACCACAGCCATCTGCTAATGAGCAGGGAGGCTTCTGAACAGAGGTCACCTTTCTCCCATATTTTGCAAAATTCACTCCACCCCCGTTATAAAACCATCCATTATCTCCTTTTCTTCCACAACGTTTTGTCTTGGGTCAGTTTACTGTCACATGGAAATCAAATAAAGAAAGAGAGTAATCAGTGCCTCCTTTTGCAATTTAAATTACTTCTAATTTGAAGTAGAAATTACTTCTAGAGATGGGGAAATTATTTACAAATATTCCTTAAAAAAAAGCAGACCTCCCGTGCACACACTAAATACCAAATGCAACGCTGGAATACTGTAGTTTCACACAGGAGTAACACTACGTACCTATGTGCAGATCATTGCTCTACGAGCAAGATGGCAAATGGTGACAATTGTCAAGGGCAAGAAATTTCAAGAACCACAGAACTATTTGCTGTGCTGGGAAATGAAATGCTGTGCTCATTAATACACCTGTTCAAGTTTCACATTTGACTGAGTTAATGCTAAAACTAACAAACTTCCAGATAAAGTCAAATGCGGAATTTTGAATGCTAGAAAATAAAATCATCAATTTATTATTATATGTGTGAACGTTAGATAGTGAAATATTTCCTAAAGCTCAGAAATTTGTCAGATTACTAATCAGAACAAATTAAATCCACTGAATTGCAAACAAAGATTTCCAATGGGCACTGAATGCCTAGTGAGAAGGCTTGCTGATTAGCTGGACCACAACTTCCCTGTGCTTATATCAAACACAAAATACAAGCTTCTCACCCTGAAGTGCCTGTAACTATCACATGGCAACTAAAAATTAAAAGAGTACTTGTTTAATTTTCTCAAAGTAGAGTTTATTCTTCCACCCCAAAGGTATGTGCTGTGATGCAAACAGACTGGAAAAACTAGATATGTGGTGTCAAAGATAGGAAGATCCAAAATATTGAGATAAACAGAGTAGCTCTATAATCCTTTATTTACATTTACTTGAGAAGCCAGTATCGCCTTTAAAAGATTGTTTACCATATATGCATTCAACAGATAAATTACAGTGCATTTTTATTACTATTATTAGGGAATCTAATTAGTTATCATTCTAATACAATAAGGAATCATTAAGTTTTTAAGCTCAGTGAGATAAAGAATGGACATGCTGTGCAACCCAAAATGGGTTTATAATTTCCATGTAAAAATATTTAGTGATTGTGTAATGAAGCTGACGGAAGCTGCAGAATGTAGACGTCGCCTATGCAGAGAACAAAGCTACAATCACAGGCAGAGCTGCGCTTAATACTGGTGCAGCTGAGAGCATAGGTTTAATCTTTGGAACTTGTGAGTATCTGGGAAGGATTTATTTCTTGTTTGTATGTTTCATAATCCTTTCTCTTTCTCATGCTGCTCTTCATTCACACTGATCTGTACAACTCAGAAATAACCACATCTGGCAGGCTGCACGCTTGATCTGAACAACATCATCTAGTTTGCTGCATTGCTCCTCTGGCACTGATCTTACCACATCGCAAGCCTTTTACACTTCTTTATCAATCTGAAATGTTCTGTATAGTGTCCAGGTGGAGTTCAAAGTGCTGGCTTCGACCTCTAAAGTTTTCAGTGTTAAATTGAATAGATCACTCTGCTAGAGAGAGCTATGAGCAGGCTATTTTGGGAGACCATGCCTACTAGTTAAACTTCCTACTTCTGTGGTAGGTGAAGTCTTGAGCTGTGGCAGGTTATTGAAAATTACTTAAAGCAATTCTTTGTATATTTATTTTTTTTTTTTAATTTCATGTATAAATTTCAACTTACAGCCAACCCCTGCAATGGGATGGAGAGAAAGGCATAGAACTTCCCAAAATACTGTTCGTGGTGGAGGTTTTACGGGGTTAGACATTAGGGCACCAAGGTGGTGGAACAGATTTTGGTCGTGGAGAAGGCAGCTCTCCTGAACGCGCAGTGAGTGAGAGAGTGAGCAAAGCCGAGGGGTGACCAGCTCAGCAGGTGGCAGGGGACCCCGCTGAAGCCAGAAGGTCTCTCAGCTGGGCAGTGGAAGATCAGCTGACGTGCATGAACGTGTGACTTTGACAGCCTTGCACTTACACACCCCCAGCGCCTCAGTTCTGGTGTGAAATAGCCTGTATTACTAAACATCCCAGCATGCTGCATCTCTCAGTGACTGTGGTATGTGGGGCTAACGAAGAGATTCTGTCTGCCAGGACAGGGAGTTCTTCCTTTCCTTTTCATGAATTTTTACTTGTCACTGCTGTATAGGGCAACTGCTGTGTAGGGTAGATGCTCTCACCTTTCATTTTAAATTATCTGGAAATAGTTTTCATTGGTGTGGAGCTCATTGATAGGAATCTTATTCTTCAGTAAGATCTGTTACCCCAGGAGAAGACCAACCATTATGGAGAAACAAAGGGCCATGCCCACTTCTCCTGGCTGTTCCTCTCACAAACTCAACCTCAGCCAGTCAGTCCCAGTCCCTTTCTCTCCCTTTGCCGCTCCCAGCAATGAGCTAATCAGAGAGAAATGTTTAGTGTGCATCACTCTGATGTACAACCTTTTACTGAACCATAAAAATTGCTACTTCTCCATAGATGACTACAACATTAGTGTAATATCAAGCAGTCAGATTAGACTGAGTGTCATCTTTTCTGGGAAGATCCGCAGTCCAGATTATCCTGTCTGTATATGGCAGGTAATCTGCAGATGGTTTTGGATTATAATTAAATACACTTACAAAACTAGTTTGCAGACTTTGCAGCCAGTGATTGATTTTCCAGAAAACCAGCCTTTTCTTTTCTTTCCTCTTTGTTTATGACTCTCCTTGTGCTCCGTGGTGCTAATAATACATCAAATTCAATTTTACACTGAATGCAAAGATAAATGACAGGTTTTTTTTTTTCCCCAAGTGGCATCCTTTCTGGTTTTCAAGCCCTCTTTTTTTCTCTTACCTTTCCTCTCTCCCTCATGCTCTCTCTGAATGTAAAGGCTCATTGACAGTTAAACTGTCATTTTTTCATTTCCAAATTTTTCTTTAAAATATTCCTCGAGGATGATAAATTTACTAGGTGCTGTAATGATGATTCCTCAATTTTTCAACAGTCATGATGCTGTCGTGATACAACTGTTGTGTATTACTTGGAAAAACTAGTGATGACTCAACACTTAAAAAATGCTTTAAAATTATATCACTTCAGATTATTATAAAAATCTGCCTCTATGAGAGAGGCTATTTATTATTATTTTAATGTGTATTTCATGTATTTTAGGGAAAAATGCCTAATTGGCTTGTTATTTGCATTTTTATGACTCTGCTGTAGCTAAAGCTGTTCCTTGTTTGCTCTCTCTTTGTTCTTCTTCACTTTGTGCCATTTTTCTTCTCTGCTTATCCCCATACAAACAAACAAACCGTGCTTCCCACTGCCTCCTGAACTGCTGCCAGGTGTCCTCATGTCAACCGGGAAAGGACAAAACAAGCCCAGCGATAAAGGAACTTGTCAAGAAGCAATGCTCTACAGCCATGCATCTTCCCTTTCTCCAAAATGCCAGCAAACATGTCCTCTGCAGGCAGAAGTCTCCTTACTGGAAAGACTGGAAGAATTCAGTCAATTAGTTAACTTTCTGTTATTGGGCATAAAATAAGAAAACCAAAATAAACTGGCTTTCGACTGTCCTTCAAACCAACATCTCCAGTTGCAATGCTTGGCAGAATTTTTAATTTAAAGATTAACATATCGGTGAATAGTTAAATGTCTTAATTTTCTTAAACTGCCCCTTCCTAAATAAAAGCTCTTGGGGGCACTGTTTCATTAAGAAAAGAAGGGAGAAAAGCTGAGAAAAACAAGATGCTTCTGTTCTCAGAATTTAATTTCCCACAATGATACACAGCGATACTTTTAGAGAATGACACATAAGTGATAAAAGAACTATCAGAAAAATTTGGAGCTATGAAAACTCTTTGGTATCAAAAATGAATAACTACATTCAAGGTAATTCATAACTGGAGCTGTGGAGAGAGAAGCAGTGGAACAATATATTAGGGAACTTAAGAAAGGATTTCCAGAAGTAATAGTACGCTATAGCTATGGGCAGGAGGTGGAAAAAACCCACGTATTGTTGCTAACAATTGCTATGGGAGAAAATAACAAGAGCTATTTGATTAGGCAGAGAAAAAAAAATAGGAATACATTTTAATTTCTAAAGAATCCAGGCCCGAACGAAGAAATTCTAAAAAGAAATTATTAACAAGACACTCTTTCTCCTATTAATTCTTATACAAGAAAATTACCTATGATCCAATGCTTAAAAAGACCACAGCAAAAACCTAAACCCTCCAATGTTTACTAAGCATACTGGCAGGAAAACACACCAAAAAAGAAAAGCAAATCAGGAAACTTTCATGTCCAAAAAACAGACTACCTTCAAATTTTAAGATTATATCAAATGAGATTTTTAAAATTACATCTATTAAGTAAACCCAGTTTAAAGCTGAGTCATAGTAGATCTGCAGGGCACCTAATACAAGTAAGAGTTAAGGAACGTGGTTTTGTAAATCTTAGTAATTTTATTCTTTTTGACTTTTTTAGAACTACTGAATCTGAAGCGTACTGAATGGGGTGAGTATTTGTGCTTATTTTCAGCTCTATTAATTGAGGAGGCTGTCTGTCCTTGCTTTAACCTACTTTCTCTGCTGAAGTCATTTTGCCTCATAAGCCCCATGGAGATTTGAGCTGCAAAGCCAGTTTATTTCTACAGTGGTCCCACTTTGTTCAGAAATATTGCCAAAGGCTTATTTGGAAACCCTTCCCACAGGAAACAGGAACATTTGGTACTTTGCAAAGACCGTAAGGACTCAACTCAAAATAGAAAGTACAGTTACCAACCACAAGATGAGTGTACTGCCTCCCCTCAAATTCAACACCTGAGGAGAAAGCCCACTAAAAAACAAAAACCAAAAAAAGTAGTATTCACCAGGTATTAAAACGTGATGTGATTCCAAGTATTGATGGAATTGTTGGTTAATTGCTTGATAGTTATTATATATGACATTTTCTGATATGGACTTTACCACACATTTTGTAGCAAAATGTTAAAGAAAATTACTATTTTTGTGTATACTTTCATGCTGCATTTTATTCCTGAAAATGCAGAAGTCTTTTCACCATGATCAAAAAGGACGGGACATTCACAACTGAAAAAAAATCTCGAATTTTTACAGATTTGTAAAAAATTGAAGTCTGTGTCAGTATGCCAGAATGCCTTCTGTTAAGCAGGACACAGAGGTGACTGATAGAGAGTGCTACCTGTATCCAAGCAGGTTTTTTTTTTGTGTGTGCCCCAGAAGTTTCATGAAGTAGATACTTTACCAGTAACAGGACAGCAAAGAAGTACAACCATACCAGCAGCTGAGCAGCTGAATTTCCTACCCTGGGTAGCTGAGAGGAACTGTGCACAGCCAGAGTGGCACAGGGGGGAGGTAGAGCTTAGGATTAGAATTTAACCTTGCACAGGAAAATAAGAAATCTCTTCCTTGAGTGCAGTGGGATTCCACCCTTCAGAAGATCCCACTCATGTCATCCTACAGTCTGTTTCTATTTAGACCACGCAGCAAATCTGTTCTGGTGTTCCTATTAATAGGTTTTTATTTGTTATTTACAGGAGATCTTAATCAAAATAATAATTCAATTAGTTTGGCATTCCTCCAGTAGCTGTGCCCTGGTGCTTGGAGATCTTCTGATATACAGGCCATAATGATGACTGAATCATCAAATAACAATAAAGTATTCTAGATCCTAAAGTTGCTATATCACAGCCCTTCAGAGAAATACAGCCATATGCCACAGGAAAAAAAACAGTGCCCATTTTTAGCACAGGCAACATGGAGACACAAATCACATCACACAGAGTCAGAGTTAATTAAGTCAGGCACCTACTGTTTGCCTATAGTTTGCAATAGCTATTAATTTGAAGGTCTGCTATAGTGCTAAGAAAATATAATTACAAAATGTAGCATTTCATGACATGATGAACACATTTCTAAAGGGGCTTGTTACGGTGACTTCTTCTGGATAACACTGCTGTCAGTAAAATTTTAGACAATATAGCAAAGTAATTTAAAGGGGAAAAATGTTAACAGGTCTTACATCTGTCTCTAGGTAAAGCAAGAAAAGGCCAAGAGCTCTTGCTGTTGAATATACAGCGTGCAACACCACACTACAACTGATAAAACTATCAAAGGAGCATTGATATTTTTGCATTTGTTTTTGTTATTTTGAATATGTCATTTTGTCAATTTCTGTGAAATTGTTTTTTAAATAAATACATTTTAAAATATGATAGAAACTCTATTTTTTTAAGTCATATTGAATTACTTACATGCTGTCACTATCTCTCCAAAGTCATTTGGTTTATCTATTTAGTGCATCTCTATTTATTGACTGAAATATCTTCTTTTCTAGATTGAAGCACTAACTGTTCCACTACAAACCACGAGAAGCAGCTTCCATCTAGGAAAAAAAAACAGTCTTCTGGGTAGGACTACAGAGCAATTGCTGTGATATGAACTATGATTTAAAAGATTAAAGTGAGAGATGGGAGACAGCGCTGATGCTCTGCGAGGATTTAGACCAGCTACAATCACAAGTTGGGGAAGATCCTTGGATCACTTTCACTCTGAACACAAATGTTGCTCTCTCATACTGAAGAGCTGTTCTTTAACTAATATGTATCACTTCCAAGAAAAGAATATTGGCATCGCATCTGTACAAAACCTAATACTTACTGCAGTACTAATTGACTGTTATAGAGGAATTAAATATTTTAATACAAATATGCTTAAGTTTAGAATTTAATTGTTACTTTTCTTGGTACTCTACTCTCCCGCCTTTATTTTTTCAATTATGTTACTGTTCTGTATATAATAGAGTTCTTTATGAATACTTCAGAGGGTCTTCCCAGCATTGTAACTGTGTTTAAACTCTGAAGAAAATATTTTCAAACAACCTTCTATATTTTTAAATCTCTGTTGAGATGAACTCACATAGCTGGATATGCTGCAAGATGTAGGAGCTCCAAGGGGAGCTCAATGTCCTACCAATATCTGGATGTTCTGTCATAATATCAGGACTGTAGGACTTATCAAGAAACTGAAGAATTTCAGAAGTAATTAATACACAGGTTTTTAACATTTCAGGTCCACTAAATATAAGGCAAACTATATATAGTCAGGTCCTTTGCAGTACATTATGCTATACCATCTACCCCGATGTATTTATGCTTTAATCTCACATGAGATGCATTACAAGCAGTCACCAGCTCCAGTCAGACAGTTCCTTTCCCTCTGCGTTGCCAAAGAGATGGAAGATGAACACAACCTCCAAGTGCCAGTTCAGTAGCTGAGAAATAGTTATGCTAATTTGTCCTTTAGTTAAAGGCTTGAGTGGCTGCTTCTGCTCCATGAAATAATCATAAAAATACAGCAGAAAAGTGACAGAAGAACTTTTAACTGTTGTGAAAGATAAACTGTGGGAAGAACACATATTTTCCATTTCTAGCTACAAAAAGCAAAGTTGAAGAATGCTGTAACCATCTAGCCACATTTTTAGAAGCATGTAACAATTAATTCATTGGTCCTTAATACAGGACAAAATTTAGGTGGAATTTCCAGTACAGATGGAATATTCATGTTCCTTTTCTATTTAATATTTGAGTAAAATTATATATCAAGATTTTAGTAAGAGAAGGATTACATCACATACATGACATGCTTAGCAAAAAATGTGGACACAACCCTCCAAACCACTTACCAGCGCATTATTCTATACAATCACCAGTTTAATGCAGGTAAAAGAAAAGTGCGTTCATCATACCCTGTCCCATGGTTTCTGGGCACAAACCCACCTTCTGGCACTGAACATCACATCCCCAGAGGGGGCTCTACTCTCCCAGCCCTGCAGAACAGCAGATATTTTTTTTCTTTAAAGGCTAGGCAATATAAAAATACTTCATAGATGCTTAAAAAAAAAAGAAATCAGCACAAAGAAACAAAAACATCATTGAAAGGATTTTAGTTGCTAAACATTTATTTTAGTTGCTAAATAAGCTAAGGCTGCCAAATGATGACACAGTTCAATTCATGGCATAGCGTCACAATTTTAGACAGACTTATGGTAACTTCAGGGGAGCTGCTGCAGAGTAACACCTTGGTTTGATGCAGTCTCATCGCTGGGGGAAAAAAAAAAATGGTGTTCTTCTGCAGTGTGTAAGTATGAAGTGAAACTAAGGACAGGAGAACACCAGTTCACACAGACTGGAGTAACCTGTACCTACAGGACTACCTCTGGCTTTCATCCCCACCACTAAATAGGAATGGGTTCAAACAAACACGCAAACATGAACATTAATGGGCAAAACATGAGAGTAGAAAAAGATCTTTTTTTCATGCCAATCTGCATTTGCTGTGCCCTTCTTTTCTGAATAATATGCTTACTCTCTTTACTACTTTGAGGGTAGAAAGCACCAAAAGGGACAGGAATTGGTTTCCAGTCCTAGAAGCTGGTCAAAGAACAGCACTGGCACAAAATTAAAAGAAAAGAAATCCTAGCATACAGGCTAGGAACCTGCTTTAAACAGGAGGTGAGCAGATTTTTGACTACTATGAGAAGCAGCTGAGAAACTGTCATTAAAAATAATAGAAAACATATGTGATGTGTTTTCACACAGTGAAAATTGTGTGGAAGTTCCACATATGATCATCCCTACCCACTGAGCTCATGGGGATAGCTTTGCTGTGATGAGGTTTCCAAACAAGCTAGGAGTCTGCTGTGTTTTCTTGGAAAAAATAAAATTTGTGATGGAGTGTCATGAATGTCTCCCATTTGTGGCACTAAAATGAGTCAATATTGTAAATCCATGATCTTCTAGCATTTACTAAAATGTAACAGTGACGGAATGTCAGCGCAGACAGTAGATCCCTCTGAAACAGCGGTATGTACGTGATGTAAGAGCTTCCTTCTCTCTTTCTCTCTCTCACACATGTTGCATTTTAACACCCTGCAGCAGACATTACTGCTGCCACAAAAAGCTAGCAGAAGGGATTGCACGGCCACGTCCCACTCCACCTCTGAACAGGTTCAGCTTTGCTGTCGCAAACGTCCTTTGCTGGCTAGGCTCAGCTCCCTTAACTGACCTCGTACTGAAGCTGCAGAGGATGCAATTTCTTGTGTTAGCCGAGGTGTGGAGGACTATCCCACGGCTGGCACGCTGTAACAACATCTGGAAATACAGACCGAGCCTTGCACAACATTTTAATTCTACATGTAGCATGATAAAGGTCACAATGACTAACTTGAATGGGAATTAGTTGTGTATAAATGCCTTACTCCTAATAAAGCAGGCAAGGAAACCAGTCTCCAATCCATTATTCTGTGATTAATTAATGAAACAATATTAACTGCAAAGAATCAGCTACCAGAATAAGGCATTGGAGCAGCTATGGTTGCTTTTCCTGTAGTATTAGGTACTTCCACCAAGCTTCTAGAGACAAACCCTTACTGCTCGTTAGCAGAGCACCGGGAGCTGATGGAGCTACGGCTGCCTATGCCAGGAGAGGCGCCAGTCCAGGCGGTGCAGCATGGGGATGATTTTTAACTTGGATCATTTCAAGCACAATGACAAAAACTGCCATGGGAGTACAACATGACTAAAACTATGTTTCCTGTGGCTTACTAATGGAGTATTCATGCACAACATTAAGCTGATGAATGTGAATTTGTTGGACACATTATCCTTTCTCCCTTTAGTGCAGGTTTCAAAGATTATAATTATGTTTGGTTTAATTGCTATTAGTCTCAGTTGAATTGTCACTGCTTTCAGCATTTTCAGTATGTAGAAATTTATATTTTAAATTTGCCTTATCTGAAGGCACAACTTCTCATGTTGATTTAATTTTGTATGAATTGGGTGTTATTGTATTTTAAGGTCTGATTTATTATTGTGCTCACTTATAAAAAGGAGAAGCATTCTGTGTTGATTTATTGTTGTCCTAAATATACATAACCAATTATCTTTGGGTTTGGTGTTTGTTTTCTTTTTTTTTTTCCCTGGACTCCATAATCATGCTCCATTCCAATTGCAATAATTTACTTCAGAGATAAGAGATCCTAGCCATCTCTTACAACCTAGCTGCATGACTCCTGCAGGGTGATTAGGATTGCTACAGTTAGATACTCCATCCACCACAACCACAGAGACCTGAGTGCTTCCCAGGCAATTAAGAAGGCCCGCATGCCGAGCAAGAAGCTGTGCAAGGCACACCAAGCAAGAGGATGCGCTTGAATTCCTCCTGCTCTCTAGAGTCCAGAAACCAGAGTCATGGCTCTACCTCAGACTCCATACACTTGTGATCCTGAGCACAGTCAATTCAAAAAGGTTGGTCTGGGGTATTCAACCTGCACTGCTGCCTACTCCTTAAAGCATTCACTCAGGAAGTGCAGGCTTTGGCCATGCATGTCTTTTTACCCTCATAGAATCTCTTGAAGCACGTCACCAAACCACAAGACTAGACCCCCTATAAAACTGAAAGTATTCTCCATTCATCCTAATGAGGAATAAAAGTAAGGGTGACACACTGCAGAAACGGGACTGCAAGAGGAGCAGACCAGAGCAGAAATGAGCAGAAGGGAGCTTCACTCCATAATCCAATAGTAAAAGCATTCACTTAGGAGAGGAGAAAGGGAAAACCTCACTTCACTGCTTCTATTCAGTATTAAACTGCCCTTTCCCTTTATTGTTCCATGAATCCAAACTTCCCAGCCCCTGCTCCGCTTTCCATATTTTAAGCAGAGTAACCGAAGAGTGTAATTGATGTTGCTCTGTGTTATTCGGCTGCTTTCAAAACATAAACTCATTTCTCAGAGGTAATCAGTTGTCTCCTGGTGAAGGCACCTCGACACAGACTGTTTATTTCCCATTCCTGTCCTCAGGCTCCCTCTGAGGGGAACGCTCAGCTGTCCGTGTTTGCTCTCTCCCAGGGCGTTTGGAGGGACAGCCTGAGTGATGGTCCATGTGCCATCAGCCACAGGACGTCCTTCTCAAGAGATGCTGCTGCCACATTGATGCCATATGCCTTTTTATTTGATGACACCTGTTTACACAGTGTGAGGCAGGAAAAAGATTACTTTCACAGCAGAATGGGAAACCACAGAGAGTTCACAGGCAGGCAATGTTGTATTTGCTGTGGGTTCGCAGAATACCTAGCGAAAGCATTTAACAATTCATATTGTCAGAACCTGTATAACCGTCCAGATACATGCTGGCTTCCGTCTCCTGTGTAAGCACCACAGTTGCAAATAATTTTGAAAGCCAAACAAAATCAAATTCTATAGTTAAAACTTAGGTAAACCCAGAAAAAGATCAGGTACTTTTCCCAATTATTATTACTTAACATATCCTATCCCTGTGTTTGTTTTGATTAGGGATTTCTTGCTTTATCGATTATTCTTCTTAGTATTGCAAAGTAAATGAGGTAGTTGACTTTAATGACTTTATAAGTAAAAATAGCTATTATCTCTGGAGTGCAGAATATTTATATTGAGTATGATGCACAAATTTATGATAGCACTACTGGCCTTTGGAAAAGTTTCAGAACAGGTTTGTACTCATTTTGTAAACACTTCAAGTGCTTGAGAGCAAAGACTGGTATTTTAGTTTAAACCAAAGCGGTTCTGAGTTGAAACACTGCTTAGCATACACAATCATCTCAGTCATGGGCTGATGCTCCCTTTCTCTCTCTCCTTTGTGCGATCATAGTCTTGGACACAAGAGCAGAGCAGACAGCTTAAATCTTGGTGGCTACGTCTTAAACTGCTGCACTAGATTAACCAGACTTAGTCTGTCAAATCATGAGTGTCCCCTGCTTACTATGTTGAGATCTTTTTGTTGAGCACAGAGGATTTAAGCCTGTAATATTTGTTACAATTAAAGTAGTTACAGGCGTGTTACATGATGTGACCAAACAGAAGTATTATAATGTTCAATAAATAATAAATAAGATGCTTAAGAACCTAGACAAAGAAAGAAAGAAAAAACAACTTGTAGCATTTTCCAACCTTGAGAAAGTTTTATTAAATTCAGTTGATAGTTTTTCAAATGAATATTACCAGAAAATATTTTTTAATAAATAATAATAATTAATATTAATAGTAATTGCATTGCATTCATATCATTTCATCCAAAAAAAAAAAGAAAAAAAAACCCCACAAAAACTGTCATCAAATATAAACTAGACCTCAAAATCCCCAACACACCTCAGGAAGCTGTGTTTTCTGTGTTGTTCTACAAAAGGGTTCTCTGAATAGCGAGGAAGATTAGGAATTAGCCCAATGTATCACAGCAAGTCATTGGCAAAACTGGAAAAAAAACTCAGGACTCCTGAACAGAAATTATATGGTCAAGGAGAAAATAAGCTATTCCATTTCCACAACTAAGAATGCAGTATCATTAAGGATCAGAGGAATACATAACTTAAGAACATCCAGGAAATAAGCGGGGGAAAAGGCAAGTAATTTCCCTGAGCAAGGTATGAGAAACAAGCCTTTATGTAGCAGGAAGCTGGATTCTTCCTTGAAGAAAACCAAAGTGTGCAAGATTCTTTGTCTTCTGTCCTTATTCTGCCTGCATGAAGCAGTTACATCAAAAAAGTAGCTACAAAAACTACAAGTCATCTTATCTAAAGAGAAAGAAGTGCTGAAAGTGTTTAGTTGTTTCAGCACTGAAATTAAAAATGGGGCTCCAAATGCTTTCAGAGCTCTCTGAGCAAGGCGCAGAGTCAAGCGACTGCCCTTTCAAGTTAGCTGATGTACCCACAAAGGACCCTGACTCGAGTGTAATCTTAGAAATTGATTTATTGCTTCATCAACAGTTTCTATTACAGAAATTATATAGTTCAATAGAACAAAATTAATCTTTTACCTACCTAATATTTTATCGAATAAAAAATCCCCAAAATAACAAAAAAAACCCCCAGCTCCCGATAACCTGGTAAGTACAATATGAGAGTAAAGTTCTTTCACGAGTGGTAAACAGGCAATTTATGTAGAGTCAGGGCACACGTTCCTTGTCCTAAGAGCAGGTTTAGGATCTAGGGATTCCCTGCATAAAACCTGCATTGTCTCGTGGCAGGCAACAAGCAGCATTCCTCAGAAAGCAGTACAAGCAGTGCTGAACACCCTGTGTCCTCCAGAATCACACCTTCAGAGAGCAGAAACCAGACCTGCTCTTAGAATCATAGAATCATAGAATCATAGAATCATAGAATGGTTAGAGTTGGAAGGGACCTTCAAAGGTCATCTAGTCCAACCCCCCTGCAAGAAGCAGGGACCTCCCTGACTAGATCAGGTTGCTCAGAGCCTCATCCAGCCTGGCCTTCTTCAGAAGCTGTTCTTAATTGAAAGTTTACAAGAGGAAAAGCAACGATCAAGCAGGCAGTATGACAAAAGTGCTGCAGTGGGAAAGTGAGTGACAGCTAAGAAGGAGGGAAGAGAAAATGGGGACTGGTGTTGCAGGGAAGTACATGCTTTGCCAATCAGGAAAAAGTATCTCTAGAAATTATCAGGAATTTGGATTGTAGGCTCTAAAACTGTAGTAAATAACCACTTAGACATGAGTTTGAGCCAAACTCCCCCCTTTTTTTTATTAAAAGGACATGTATCTGCATATTGAATATGGGTCTCTTTACTACTAGTGATCCTACTAAAAGAGAGATGTGCACATCCAAAGGAAAAGTAAGAGGCAGCATTGTTTTAGGAATGCTAAGAACAGATGACAGCAGAATAAAAACAAAAATTATGATTTCATAATAATACATTGAAACAATTATTTGATGATGGACTCCATCTGTTCTCTCCTTTACATATTTTGTAAGCCAACCAAGGCAAACAGATATGTTCATGAAAAACAGTATTTCCTCACAAAGCACCACTGACAACGGATTCTTAATCCATTTACAATGGCATACTGGATCTGAATTTTAACTATATGGTATGACTACATGAAAGTTATCGCGATTAAAATGTTTTCCTACATTTGAATCAAAAAAATCCCAGACTCATATTTACTAATACATACTCAATGTGAGCATAGATGTTGGGGAGGAATGGCTCTTTTAAATTACATCATTTCAGAACATCTGGTTATGTGTCATAATGCCCTAATGTCACTGGCAATGATCTGCACGACAGAACCCGGTGGTAGAATCAAACCCTATTTAAAGTGAAGTATAATTACAGTAACGTTTGCAAGCTATGTAACTAAGTCTATCCTTTACCCTTAGAAAATACACAGGTCAAACATAAAAAAAAAATCCATAAGCAATTAAACAATAAGTCCCCAGTCAAAGTCATCACGTTAAGCCCATGCTGTTTACAAGATCACAGCTGTTAGGCCCCAGCTCTGCAAATTCGCCAGCCCCACACTTCACTTCAAGCAAGAGCTGGATACGGAGGATGTTGCAGTCCTGATTTTGCAAAGCAATCCACAGGGTGCAGTGAGGAGGTGGTTTGCATCACTGGGATTTAAAAACATTTTGTTTCAGTACAAACAGCCTTGTCCCAAGAGAATTCTCGCAAAATAAAATACTATATTTCCACATTGATGAGAATGAATAAAATGTGAAATGTTAAACACTAAGCACAACTAAATTTTTACTGCTCTCATCTAGTGACCTATCTGCATGTAGTTAAGCAATGACAAATCCTTCACAGCATGTACAAATTCAAGTTTCCTTGTTATCAAGAGTAACAAATACCCCCATCCTTTCAGTAACTACCTTTTTTTTTTTTAATCAACATCTTAATCCTCCAAAAGCAGAAGACTTGTATCATTCCCACAATGAGAACTGACTCACGTGGGTATACATCACGTGCTAACAGAAGAATGAGGATGCTGAGTGATAAAGGAAGCAAATCCATGTCCTGAAAGGTCATTTTAAAAATGTTAACTATTCTAGCAACTGCATGTAAGTGTAAGCGGTTGTGAACAAGAAGAAAATTCTAGAATTCCTGACAGTAAATAATTTTTAGAAAGCAGCACAAAGATACTTTGCAAAAAAAGTGTGGAGCTTAAAATCTGTAGCCTAAGCAATAAATATTACAGAATAAGTAACTGGAAGATTTCCAGTAACTCTGTATTGAAGGGATTTTCCTCAAAAATAAGCACTGAATAGGACTTTTACTTTACATGAGTTTTCTTACAGAACTTTGAGTTATAAACTTTGAAATGTAGGTTGTGGTGGTTTGTTTTTTTTTTTTAATGAAACATCTTCATTTTGCTTTCTTTAGTTCACCATTGTGATCTCACTGTTTAATCCATACTTTGTGGTATATTGAATTAGCTTGATTTCTGCAACACTTCAATAACATTTTCCTATTGTTTCAGGAAATAATGCCTCTCTACTTTTTCCCCCAGGCATACTTTTTCCCCAAACTTTTGTTTCTGGCATGTGAGACTGGCCAGCGTCACAACACAAAGAGGTGATTAAGACCTTGTGCTCCTCTCAGTCATTCTGCACCTGAAGTGAGTGGTTTGGCTATCTGGTCCATTCCTGCTTTACAAAATACAAGGGAGGATGAGTTTTGCAGGTTTTAGAACCACAGTCACTAAAAACTTACTCAGATTGGCTCAGCAACCTGGAGGAGCAAGGCAGAGCATCAAAACACGTGCAGAGCAAGGCTACATGACCCTTGGCACAACCAGAAGTCCCACTGCCATGACTGGAGTGCATGATCACGGGTGCAGTTCTCAGAAGAGGGGAAGAAAGAACAGGAATAAGACATGCCAAATTACACATTTTCACCCACCACTCCTTGCAGGGATGCTGCAGGCAAATACCTGCCGCGCTAGGGAATCAATCTTGTGGATTGGTCTATGAATATTAGTTGAGCAAATTTCAGCTGTGGCAGGAATGCAGGGAATGCATTAGCAGATAACACTGTATTTTTGGCTGTGAATCAGCGTAAGGCCAAGGTACAATATGCTTCATCAGAATTACTGTGCTGTTAATGCGTTTCTCCCTTCTGTTTGAAAGGGAAAATTGTGAGTAGCATTTTTCCCCAATTTGCTCCCACCTCGTTGCCACCTTCTTCCCCTCAGCAAATACCGTGTCCCACCACACGTGCACGGGCAGGACTTGCACACAGACGCTGGCGGGCGCGGCGCTGCTGCCGCGCGGCTCGGTTACGGATGTCCCTGGGGAAACCATCTGGCACTTGGCTGAGTTAATGTCTTTCTGACCCTGATCTGCTGTGTCCCCTAAGATTTTGTTTTCATTATCTCACAAGAGCTGAAAATGAACCGTAAGCATTTTAAGACCTTGCATAGCATTTTCCTTTTATTCTTCCCCTCATTTAATTACTTTCCACAATCCAAATTTATGCCTACAATAAGCCATGGGCCCTCTGTGAGCATGAATCAGTGGTGCTCAATTACTTCAAACTTTTCGAGGCCAAAAAGACCCCTCTAATAAGCAGGTATCCTAACAGCATTGAAACTCTATGTGCTGTAATGTATTACATGTGTTCTGGATGTATTTTGAATAATGTTTAACCAGCGGCTCGTGTGTAAGTGACAGAAGTGCTACTCAAGGGGCAGGTGTACTAAATTCACTCAGAAAATTCACTCAATTTTACGGAGATGCTGGAAGACTTTGGACAGCTTCTCTTCCCAAAAGCAAGCGAGCTGAGTGCTCATTTGCTGTTAGCTGTATTTCTGGCAGGAACCTTGTCCGTTTGGTAGCAGTGGGGTTGTTTTTTTCTGGCATGCCTTCCCTGAGAAGCTGTCACTAGAGATGCGCAGGCTGAACTGAAAGGAGCGATCCGCCTGCTATAGAGCTGCTCACTTAGGAGTCATTCTATCAGCTTATTTCACGCTGTTTTGTGTTTGGTTTTGTTTTGGTTTTTTTTTTTTTTTTTTATCCCTGCAACAACCGCTACAAACATTGATATTCTAAATAACGGACTGGAAGGGAACAGTACGGACGCAGCCGAGGCCGGATGCCCAAGATGGCGGCCGGGCGCCCCGCCCCGCCCCCCGAACTACGTTTCCCGTCACGCAGCGGTGCCCGGGCGGCCGGAGCCGCGCACTTCCCCCGCGCTGCTCGCGAGAGCTGTAGCCCTCTACGCGCGCGCCGCACGCCGCCGCTGGGCGGGGCCTGAGCTGAGCTGAGCTGAGCTGCGCGCGCTCATTGCGCGCCGCGTTCCGCCGGAAGTGGTGCTGTCCGTGGCCTCGCGCGACGGGGGCCGGTAGGTGCGGAGCTGGGTGGGCCGCGGTCGGTCGGGGGCAGCCCCTCCGCGGGCAGGGCGGCCGGGCTCCCTTCGCCCCTTTCCCCCCGGTAGTGGAGGAAGCCTCCGTGCGCCGCCAACCGGCTCCACCCGGGTCCACCCGCGGGTTGGGTGGTCGCGGCCTCCCCTCCCAGGTCGCAGCTCAGCAGCCGGCGGGGGACGCGGGCCGGGCGGTAACGCAGTCTGGCGGGGAGCTTGCTGGCCGGCCGGGAGCGGGCAGCCCGGGGCCTGGCCTGTGAGCAGGGCCTCGGCATCGCCAGCCGGGCCTGGCCGCTGGGTCCCGCGGCTGGCTGGGCCGGGTGGCCGCGGCGGGGGTGCTGGTGGCCTCCTGGCTGCCGTTTTACAGCCTCTATCCAACTGCGGGTGCTGTGTAGCCTCAAGAGATCTGGCTGGGGGGGAGGCGGTTTGTTTTAAGGAGTTACGCAAGCATAGCTTTAATGAACAAATTAAAAGAGCAGGTTTCTGCTCTTCGTGCAGTAGGAAGTTTATTATTGTCTTCTGTGTGTTATAGATGAAATGCTTTTCATACGCTGATCTCCACTTTCGGTTGTCTCATTACTGCGCATTCAGAACTTCGTCAAAAGTAGGAAGTCAAGATGAAGAGCAGAGTGACACAAGTAAATGTAAGCGTTTTTAAACCTCAGTTGGGAAGTTTGATTGTTCCCTTATTCCTGCTGATGATATTTACAGATGATGTTGTGTTAAATAAAACTCCCTGAATGTTAAGCAAACAGTGTCCATAATCGTCAGCAACTGTTTACAAGAGAAACATTGCTATGAAGTCAGTGAATTACTGTTGTTTCTAACACTTGTTATCCTGACAGTGCAGGTTCTGAACATTACTAGCATATAATGATAAAGTAATTGGTGAAAAGCGACTGAACAAAGGCTCAACAGAGAACATAAGTGTGTGGAGGAATGGAGAAAAAAGATGGTGAAAAATTAACAATGATGTTAAAATGAAAAGATAGAGACATGAAGTAGCAGTAAATGTGGTCTTACTGTGAAAGTTAAAGCTTTCTTTTTTGAAAGCTGTGTGGCACATTTCTGAGTGTATGGGAGTGATTTTCATGAATGCAAGAAGAAGAAAATTTGCTTTAAAATTACTCTCCTACAATGATGGTTTAGAAATGGCATGTTTGTAAAGTACACTAAATTTGGGACAGGTTAGCAGAGCAATACTCCTCTGATAAACTGTCTCAAATCTCTGGTATTTCTCTGCCTGTGTTTCTAGAGTTCACCCCTGCCAAGGCTTCTTCACTCTTGGTCACAACTTTTCTAACTGAAGTGGCTTTTAACAGGAACACTTGAGGGATAGTTTGATGTCTTCCCAATCTGGTTGTTATGGCAGCACTTCCTCATCTGTCCAAATAAGCCATTTGACAAAAGCACACTCTTTGGACACTTTCAGATAATAATTTTGGTCAAAATGGGCAAGGAAGAAGATGGTAACTTGTGGCAAAAAGCATGATCATGAAGAGCTGAGGGTGACAGTTTCTTCAGCAGACATACCTGCTTTTGCAAGAAGATGTGGGAACTTGCAAATACAGAGTCACCCATAACATTGCTTTATTTCTGTGAACACTTGTTTTTTTGGGTCTACTTGAGCAAAGGCAGATGATGTAGAACTCATGAGAATGGATCATCCTAAAAAGATACACTTCTTTCCATTTGCTAAATATTATTTATATACAGTAGCTGTTCTGTGTTTTTTCAAAGAGTTTTATTACCACTTTCTTGGAAACTTAGGATATAGTCTTGTGTTACATTATTTTGGGGAAAAAAACCAACAACTTAAGGACTTCTTTTAACCTCGAATGATTTCAGTCATCTGCTGTATAGTATAGTCCCACAAATCAGTATTGAAAGGAGAAGGAAACCTTGATGTAAGTATGTTAACTCCTTGTACTAGCTTTGCCATCAAAGATTATGTTACTATGGAATTAAATTGTCAGATGGACATTACTTTTGTAGGGATGCATACTCCCAGTGAACGATGCAATGCCTTTGTTTTGTACTATTGACTTGTTTCAGGCAAGATAATACTGGGAATAATTTTAACACAGCGTTAGAAATACGCTTAAAGGAGGGCAATATTCTAGGATATATTATACTGGCCTCAAAAATATAGAAATATGTACACATGAATATATACACACCCTGATTTGATGGATAACAAGTCAGCTTCATCAGTCTATTGATAGGATGATGCTCATAGTCTTTGTGTTGCTATTATTTCTTTAGGAAACCTCCGTTAATGTTATAGTTGCACAGCTCATTATAAACACCACATTTGCCATTTAGTAAAATTACTTTTCTTTCTAATTAAGTTTTTGGAGATCATTGTCTATAACTGTCCATCTGAGTCTGCTTGAGAAGGAGATGTTATTGCATTCTACTAACCCATAGTTTTAACTGGTTCTTTGATGGAGCAAAAACTAGTGTGCTAGCATGTTAGTGGATAGAATGCCACTTCATAAGTGAGATGAGTATTTCTGCAAAGTGTTTGGTCAAGGTGCTTAAGCAAGTCCTTGTGTTCAGCTTCTGCATAAAGGTGAAGTGTTAGCTGTTTCACAGCTGATCACTGGCTACTACTAACTGATAGTGTGAGATGGTGGTTCTGAAAAATGATAAATAATATTTTATGGGAAGAGGGGTCCTCTACATTGAAAGTACAGAGGTCGTAAAAGCTGCTTCTTAACTGTACCGAAGTACTTTTGGAACGTTGTGATGAGGTGAATGTCTTGTGTGTGCTGCAGATGCTGTCATAGTCTGATTTTTGTGTATGACTCCATACTTCTGTATGTCATGGTTCAGCCCACAGAACTTGCTGTGAAATATTTTAAGTGTGTATCACTTAAAAATCCTGCAAACTTATATTTCAAAAAAGCTGGGAGTGACTTGTGAGAAAATAAATAGTTGGTAAAAAGGAGAAATTACGCAATAAAGGAGATCTTTAGGAGAGAGGAAACACACTCCAGACAAGAAGTGGTAGAATTCTGTTAATGGTATTGCATGTGATGCAACAAAGTGTGGAAAGTCATATGCAAGAAGGAAGCAGGAAAGGCAGACCGAGAGTCCATTTACTGTAGTTTCCAGTGGTACTCACCCACATGCTCTTCCAGTAACCCATGTGAATTTTTCTTCAGTGTTTGTCTGGTTGCTTGAACCCCTGTAAGCATTTGGCATCTGCAGCAGCGAGTCCAGCTGCTTAATGACTTGTTACTTAGAACCAGCTCTCCTTGCCATAATTGACTGCCATTAGCTTTATTTGATGGCCCTTACTTCTTATAAAGGAGTAGGGAACTGAAGACATGGTATGCTTTGGTCTCAAGATATGTATGCTCA
>WHYT01017138.1:98083-115779 GCA_009806455.1 Tetrax tetrax | reverse complement strand
ATTCTATGATTCTATAAACCATTGTATAGTTAAACTACGCGCAAAATACCTTGCTAATAATGTAGACAGGAAATGTTAAACCAAGAGGTTGCAGTGGCTAAGTCATGTGAAAAGTCTTTAAAATCAAAGACATTACATGTATCTGCCTTAATGTTTTGCTCTTTACACAAGCATGTTTTTCTTTCCCAGGTCAGAAAGTTACTGTCCATGACAAAACAGAAATTAACCTGGTCTCCTTCCGTCGTACAATTTATCTTGCTATTCAGTCAAGGTAAATATAATATAACTTGTAGGCCTATGAGAGTAGTTTTTTTGCAGTGAGTGAACTGGAATTCTTTCTTAAATTTTATTTTTAGTGGGCAATTTCAGGTGGGGGGTGAAGCAGGGAGGTGTGCTTTATGGAGCCTTACCTAATTGGATAAAGCAGACCATTTTGCCAAGTGGATACCCACATTCTCATTCAAAGATAAATCCTGTTTGTTTCAAAATATTTGAGCAATGCACCGGGACTTTTATATGAGGATTGCTGTAATCAGAATTTTCTGACTGAGCAGTGGTCTTCAGCTTATACGCCAGCTTAAGAATTCCTGAGAAAAATGTGTGGCATGCTTCAAGTAGAGATCTCAGAGTTTCTCTGCTTTTGAGTGTATGGAATTCTGCAGCATAGTACTCTTTAGGCCTATTACCATCTGCATTGTTTGGAAAATAAGTATAGAGATACCAACCCTGAAGCGTACTGCATTTGTATCCATCTTGAGGATAAAATCCCTTTCCAGTATGTGGCACAAGTCATCAAAACATGGTGGTATAACTCCTGTGTCACCTGGGTGAAACGAGGGGTGAATCTCTTGCATGCCACTCAATTCCCAATTCCATTGTTAAAAGTAGCCATGGCCCACAACATTCTGCAGATCTGAACCTGCACGACGAGTGAGCTAATGTAGTTGTAGTGTTGATTGTTAGACGTGAATTAATACCATACTGAGATGTATGAAAGGCTCTTGCATTTCTCACAGTTCCTGTTCAATACTTTCTTGCCATACTTAAGTTCGTTCATCTTAAACTTGAGTTGGAGGGGGTAGTTACTGGTAGCTAAAGACTTTCAATATGCAAGAACAAGAGTGCAAAGAGGAGAATGTAGTATATACTGGTTTTAAAACTTACATGCAGTGCTTGCCTTTCAGTGTTTTTCAGGATGTGCAAAATGAGCTCATGTGTATTCTGCTGAGTTTTGTAAGATGATGCAATAGTAATAATGACCTGAGTCTTGTTGTTTTCAGATTGTCTGCAAATGTAATGACTTTGGATTCATTTTAGAGACAAACTCATTAAATACAAAATGTTTCTTAAAAACAAACAAACAAAAATCAACAAAACAAAGAGCTTTGAGATACTTTATTCCAAAACAGTTGAAGTTTCAGCACCGACAATCAATGTAATTCTGAAATGGTTTTAGTGTAATGTGTATTGCACAGAAAATGAGAAGTGTTTTTTTTTTCTCTATTCTTGCAGCTTAGACTTTGAAGAATGTGCTCACAAATTGCTGAAGATGGACTTTCCTGAAAGTCAGACTGTAAGCCTTGCTTCTTAGTCTTTTTTTTTTTTTTTTTTTTTTTTTTTTTTTTTTTTTTGTTACTAACATTGCTAAGAAGTAGTACTATGGTACCATCTAGAATTCTTACACTTGTACTGGAGCCTAGCTTGTATAGCAAGCAGATGAATGAGAGTGATTCTTTACAGCTGTTGTTCCTTTAAATGAGTTTTAGAACCTTCAGAGCAAATAGGTTGACACATATTTCATGCGATGTTTGTCTTACGCTCCTTTCCATCAAGCAGTTCAAACATTTGCTCGTAGCCTGTTTGAAAAGGTTTGTTGGTTGGACTGTTGAAGCACTTACCCTATAACAAAAATACTGCAGCTTGGCAGTCACTCGCAGAGATGACTTCTGAAAGTCTTCTGAAAGAACTTGGAGTTGAAGATCATATTTGCAGGCAGGTGTAGACTTTATCAGTGGGGCTTGAAATTTAACATAGTGCTAATAGAATGTGTTGTTTTGTTGCTTTCACAGTCCTCTGATTAATAGTGTATTGAATTAAAGCAGTTGTAAGTGTGATTGCTTTGTTGTAATCTTGGAGATCATCAGACAAAATCTATTTTGTCTTCAGACACTGTGTGTAAGATCAATACAAATGATATGTTTTCAAGTAAAGGAAACTGTCCTTCAGCTGGTACTTACACTAGGTTCTGGTGGAATGTAAATACCCATCTAATTATATAAACAGCTTTTTAGTCAGCTGTAAGCTATCTAAACATCATGAGAGTTGCACTTCAGAGTTGTTAATTTTCTTCTGCCTTTAATTATCATTATTCTGTTTTATTTGAAACAGTGTCCAGCAGTAACCTTATTGTAATAGTAAGTGGAGATCTTGGCTACAATTAGGTGGTCTTTGAAAACTTGGTCAAAAAAATCTAGTAATCAGAAATTGGTTTGCCAATTCTTTTATTTCTTGTACTGTTTTATTACTAAGTAATTTTCATGGAAGTAAACTAAGAATCTAGGTGATTGTTTTATGTTCTTTAACTCTTTGCATGAAATGGCAATACTAAGCGTGCCTAGGATTATGATTTTCAGTGAAGCATAGCTTGAAGAATTCTAAAGAGAGAATAGTCCTATCTTTCAGCAAATCAGTTCAGATATAAAGAACAGAGGGAGCAATCAAGAATATACATGCTAGATCATGCAACAAAGATACAACTTGTGTAACACTGTTTGTTAGGTAGCTGCTCAGAGAACTACTGAATTGTTGGTATTTAATACCATTGCAGTCTCTGTCAACTACTAACTATTCTGTGGGCAAGATCTACTCAGGAAAAATAAATTAAATGAGGGAATTAAAAAAACCAGCCCCCAAACCCAACTCATTAGTCAGATAATTTATTTTGGTTAGCACAGCACTCTCTTAAGAAAAAGAAGAATCTGAGGTGATGTAGTTATGATTCAGCTGCAGTTGCTGAATGGGAGATATAAGAGTGTTGACTTGCTCTTTGTAGAGACTTACAGCTCCTAAGGAGTGTTTGGGGGGGGCAAAAAAAAAGAAAAAAAAGAAACCCAAGATTTCCTGGTCAGTGTGAGAGCAGAAAGACCAGATACATGCAACAACATTATTCAAGGATTTATGGGGCTCAAGTCTGCCCACGTGGATAAAAAAAAAAAAGAATGCACTCAGCAGGAATTTCTGATTTAACTGCCAGTTTCTAAACAAGGAAGATATTAACTTGAGAGAATAAAATATCTTCTCATTGAAGCCTTTAGTGAATTGATTGCCAAATTATCAAAACAAACCACAGTATTTTTATTTTTATTTTTTATTCATAAAGTATTTTTTGTCTGTTTTACTGGAACTTCCAGCAACCTGTATTGCAGGATGGTGTGTCTTTATCTATAATTTCTTTGCACCTTATGATTTTAAGCAGTCTTGAGAAATTCCTGAAGTGTTTACTGAATTCTTGAGTGCATCTTCAAAGTTTTTTGTGCTTGTAAGAAAATTGTGTTTTAGACTGAGTGTAGGAGAGGTGACAATGTTGTGGTTGATTTTCTTGCAGTGAAGACCCTACAGGTAAAAGCTCATTCTGTATGCCAGCTCCTACTATGAATGATGGTTATCATGAGAGGCAGGTACTCGAGTGTTTGACTGAAGTATCGTTTAATGCAGTTTCTATTCCTTAAAAATCAGGTGAAACTTAAAATTCTTGTTGCAGAATTCTTGCTTAAATTGTCTAATTTTACATTAACTTAATGTTTTCCTTCTGGGAGGCTTTACTTAATAAAATCAACTTTGTTTAATTTTGTCGTTAAGATTCTTTTCCACAGTTTTTGAGTAGTGATATGTTAATTAAATACAATCTAAAAACTGATAAGAATATTCAAAACCTAAAGACAGACGTGAACAACGGTTTTGAGAGTAATATAGTCTTAATGACTTTCTTGCAGATTCATTTTTCTAGAAACCTTTATGTACAGAGATTTTTTTGCTGTGATTTAGCAGGGCTGAGTTCAGGAATGTATTTAGCAGTTTTTATCAGTAGCTGAATTATCAGATTATTGTGTCACGTTAACTGCTGTGCAGCACAAGTGTTTGAATGATTAACACCAGTAAGGGATCTGTCAGAGAGCTCTGACTTGCAGAGAGAGGATTAAGGTTCAAATGGATGATCTATGGAATTGAACAACATAATACTGCTTTTTGGCATTGCAGTATTGCCGGGTGCCAAGGGGAATGTTCGCAGGTGGTTTTTTGTGGTTTTTTTGTTTTGTTTTGTTTTGGTTTTATAGCCTAAAGGTGTTGTATTCTGACTGGAGATGAACACGCTTTTCATTTTGCCGTGAACTGAAATGCTACTTTTTCAGAAGTGAATGATTCTGTTAAACAGAAAAATCCATCTTCCAGTTCCCATCTGATTTACATGCAATTAATTTTTAGTCTCCAGCTGCATATTCTCCCTGCTCAAAATATTCATTTCCATCTCTTCATCCTTTATTTTCTCTCACACCCCTCTTTTGGAGTTAAAAGTTTGCCTAGTACAGTGTCCCATTTTTCTTTCTCTAGAAGACACCTTTTCTTTCCACACTTTTCCAGGTTCACAAGCTCAGTTTTTGTTTCTAGCTTTCGTTTTTTATTTTGACTCTTTTTCTCATTAATTTTTGCTTCAGCATTCTGGAAATAAATCACCTGCTTCTTGTACCTGGACCTTGTCTTTAAACTGTCCTCCTGATTACACTTGATCTATTTCTTGCCCTTTTTAATCTTTTTTTTTTTTCCTAGATTACTCCACTATGTTCAATGTTTCTGCATGAAAGGGCCCTTCTTTAGTAATTAAAAAATAAGTCTTCTAAAATGTATCGTTTTCTTTGGTCTTTCATTAATCTTTGATAGGTGTAAGCAATGAGCTTTGTTTATCTGGGTTTTTTTTTTTGTAACCTGTTAGGTTTTTTCTGTATGTATCCTTTTTTGGCATATCATACTTACCTTAAATGAGTAAAAGTGTTATTCCTGTGTGTTTTTACATTGCCTATTTAATACAAATGTCCAGAAGCCATTTCAAAACTTTTTTGTCACAAACTTTCTTCCTGATCCTTTTTCACGCTGTGCCTTCCATATTACAGATTTTCGAGGTCCCCCTGTGCATTGTTTAATAGATCTCTTGTTCTACCACTGTGTTTGTTAAAAAAAATCTTGTAACTTTTCTCAGTTGTATTATGAGACTTTTTCCTAAATCTGTTACTAAAAGCCTGTTCAAGTTAATTTTGTTTTTCCTATTACTGTTTCTTATTTCAGCAGACTAAATGGTATTGCTGTCTTTCTGCTTCCTCTGTTTCTTACTTCCTTTCTGAATTCTTGTCCAGATATGAAAACCTTCTAAATTTTACTTTTTATCTCTTGTGCTAAAATCCATCCCCATTTTAAGAGTAGGTTGCAAGTGGACTCTTGCTAACCTAGCATGCCTCTGCTTCCTTTATTTCAGATCAGTGAATGTTGTTACTGTAGCTCAGATATGAAGGCAATTGTATGCATTTTGTGTGCATTGGGACTCTCTTCTCAAAACTTAAGAATCCAGATGAAAGAGTACAAGGGACCAAAGGGGTTTATTGCTTTTTTGTTGTTGTTGATTTGACTTACTTTGGTGTCTTAGCTCTGCTCTTCTGCACTAGGTGGTCATGTTTAAGTGTGTCATATACTCAGAATTTAATTCTCATATGTTGGTTTCTAATTTTTTTTTTTTTTTAAGGAAAAAAGAAGTTCAAATAGTTGAAATTCTTCCTTTTCACAGTAAATTTAGCATCAAGAAAAGTAAGCCTCCCCCTCCTATTTAGACCCAACCAAAGCCTGCAGATCAGAAGTTGAAAAGCTGTGGTCTGTACTACAGCCTGTGAGCAGTGGTTCTAAACAAGCCTTACAGTTGCTTCTGTGGGCATATGTTCATTCTTGGCAGAGCACGCTATTTCTTTTTTTGAAAGTGCTGTTATTCTCTGTGTTAAAGCTGCATTAGTCTCATGTATTACCAGAGAAGAAAATGTAAATAAACTAAAACTGTAGTTCAAGGAGGTATGGTACTATCAGTTGTTCTGACTTCTGAACTATGAAGAAGGCAGACAAGTCCGACTGAAATATCAGAAATAGGCTTGTTACTTTATGCTTTTCCTTAACAGACTGCTGTTGCCTCTGTTCTTGGAGGAATACATCTCCATTTCTGATGTTTTTAGTTGAAGGAAAAAGAGTTGAGGATCCTCCCAGTGATACAAATCTAGACAGGAGTGACAACTACATAGCGAGAGAATTGATTTTTTTTTTTTTTTTTCTTTACAAAAATATGTATTAGGAATATAGATTTTTTTCTTTTTTGTTGTTGTTGTTATTTATTTATTTAAAATATGCTACTGCTTACAGAACACTTAATTTTTAAAAGATTCTTGCCATCATTCAAGCTGAGAGCAGAAAGGGAACCTTGTTGCCCACTCTTCCTCAAGGGGGCAGAGGGGTACAGGGTCAACCAACCAAAAAAAATAACCAGCCATACATTGTTCTTCCTCTTTGAAAATGTGCCTAAAACAGAATGCCTTTTGATCCTTTTTTTTTGTTATTATGAGAAATAAACTTCCAGCAATGCTTGGAACTTTGCTATTTTAAATTATAGCCTCTTCTGTAAGAATATTTGCCACTCAATGCAGTTATACCGGACAAAAATAATCGGTCACAGGATTATTTTTTTTTCACTTGAAAAGAGAGAAGTTATTGTAGGCGCTGCCTTCTTGAAAGAATTATGCATGAATTTGACACATTTTCACTTTTACAGGATGATGTCACACTTGCTCAAAACAGTCCTAAGTTGGAGTGGTGGGGGCGTCAGTGTCTCTCTTGTGCTATTTATGCATTGAGTCTTGAAGATAGCAGAAGTACTTATTTTGACTTGACATTCAGTGAGAATGTAGTCCAGGAAGCTGGTGTAGAGTGGGATGCTCTAAAGCTGATAATTATGTTCTGATCAAGTTGATGATTTTCTAGATTCATCGGTTTCCTTTGTTACTGTAGGGCACTGCAACTGGTTGGTTTGGTAGCTGCACCATGGTTAGTTCACAGGCTTGCTGCTGCTTGTGAAAGATTATCATCCTGAAGTCAATTTCCTGACTTCTGAAGCAGCACTTTTGTGGGCCTGAGATGATGAATCAATCTGAATTTTCACAACTTATCAATTAAAAAAAAATTACATAGCAGTAAATCTGGCATTGAGGTTAAAAGTAGGTTTAATTTGAGTTCTGTTAATGCATAAACTTACTTTATTTATTTTTATTTATTCCTGCTTCTTTTGCTAATGTGAGGAAGTGTACATCTAACAACATGGCTACATCTAATCTTCTGAACCATATGCTATTTTAGCCAGGACTATCATATTTAGTTCAGATTTTTTTTTGTTAAATTTAGCTATACATATTTTCAAATGCATTGCTTTAAACCTGCAAGTTACATCAACATCGGAGTGATCTTATTCTCAAACTCTTCGTCTGAACTTCAGCCCGGCTCAAGGCATTAGTCCTCATAGTTTTTAGATGTTCTAGTACAATAAATAACAGTAAAATAAGAATTTATTACATATTATATAAAATAGTATATGGAATTAATATATCATTTAAAAAATTCTTAATTCTTTAAAAATGTTGATAGCTGAATGTTTGTAATATATTTTAAAACTGACTTTGAGCCTGATTTCCTTTGTGCTGAAAAGGACTGCGTGTGCTTACAGCCGTTTCTTAACCTAAAGTGCAGTAACTAATCCCTACCTATAGGGCACAGTCTCTTAAACTGTTTGGCTATCAGTTTATGGCCTATGTGATCCTGGGAATACTTTTGACAGTCCATCAATTTACAGGGTGTTTATTCAGTACATAGGATATGTAGGTTAGCTTATATGGCTTGTGAATTATATCTTTAAAATGGAAATAATATATTTAATGCCAGAGATGTGTGGATCACGTGTTGAAAAGCAATCTGAGATCTGTTCCTCAGGAGTCTTCCAAAGATGCTGAAGAATGAAAGGAATTGTTAGTGTTGTCAGTAGGTTTCAGTTTGAAGTGGGTCTATGCTCCCATTAGAAATTTGACTTTGACATTTTTCAAGTCAAAGTGTGGATTTGAATACTTGTTTATATTATGTTATTGTCTGGCCATTTTACACTGATCAAAGTTTTTACAAATTACGTACTATTTTTGATCTGGTTTTCACACATTTAGAAGCGTCAGAAGACTATAACATTAAAAAAAAAACAACAACAAACACCCACAAAAACAAAACAAAACATAAACCCAACCTTGCTTCTGAACCCTACAGTTAGGATATAAAACTTTGATAAATAACATCTTGAGTCTTCAGTGGCTTTAATTTGTGTAACATACAGTGCTGTTGATGGCAGTGTAATAACTGGAGATACAGAACATTAGGAAATGCAACTGTAGGTGCAGAATCTGGATGTTGAAGTAAAATTTGGAAAGGTTTGTTACTGGAACCAGTTTAGGCTCTTTCATTCTCTCCAGTTAATATGTAGATTAATATTTAAAGTTGAAACCAGTTTCTAAACAGTTTGGTAGGTGTGAATGAACTAGTTGTTTTGGCTGACCTGAGATTTCTTTAAGGAACTGAAGGATGGAATAGGGGTTACTCGTAACAGGCTTGTGGGTCACACAGAGGTTGAGCTTTGATAGGAGAAATCATCTAAACATGTAGATGGATTATTCAAAATATCACTTGAAATAATTACTAATGCGTCAAAAGAGGTCGTTTGAACCATACCTGTATGGGATGAAGTCTTATCTAACACATGTCATGCATTTAAAGAAGTACTTTTAAAGACTTATTTTAAGCGTATGCTCCTAACTCTTAATGAGTTTAAATTTTTCAGCTCTTACTGATCTTTTCTACTAGAAAATAAATTTTAAAAAACCTAAGACTAATTTTCAACTATCTTCAGTGCTTAAAGCTTAACTGTATTTTTGGGAAAATAGGCAGCATGCGCTTTATGAATGTGGCAAGTGAATTTATTTTAAAATATTTCCAATAAGCATAAAATAAAGCTCATTGCACTTTCTGTGTATGTTGTGGTATGTGTTGCTGTCTACAAAGTGAAGGTATAGAAGACATACAGAATTATGCTATATTAGAATGTTAGTGATAACAGGCGTTAGCTAGAATTCTGACTAGAATTTGATCTTCCAAGCATGTATGTATGCATTTAACCTAAGCACATTAAAATATGCAGCAATAGAGAGAGAGCTTTAAGGTAGTAAGTAGAAGTAAAATACACTTTAGCTGGGAAGAAAAAGGAAAAATGTAGTATCTGTAAAAGCAGCACAAATGTATAAAATGCAAGGCGCTAATTTCACATAATTCCAATTCCACATTGATTTAAACCAACCTACGTCCTCTACTAGGTTTGATTCCAGCAAATCAATTCCTTTAGTTCCTTGTATGGTTGCAGAAACCAAGTGCTGAGATTGATAGTTTTGTGTTTTAAGAAGTTACATTAGCTTACAGGGTGGGGATGTCTCATGATTGCTTCAGGTTGTGATTGCAATAGATGGAACAGAGCTGTGTGTCTGGCAAGGCTGGGGAGGTGGAAATTACATCGCTTCCAGCTAGGGAGGGGAGAGTGAGACCTCCCCTTGGAGGCAGCCTGTGGGGCAGCTCCGAAATTGCAGTCTTAGCTGAATGCAAATGGTAAAGAAAAGAAATAGCCAAATATAAGGGAAAAAGAAATGGAAAAATGTAGCGACTGTAAAAAGGAACCCATGATCAGAAGGGAACAAGAAAGCTGAGTTGCTTTAGCTCGTCTGTCTGCGGTAAACATAGCCTTTTGGTGAAGCTGAGAGAATACAGAGTGGGCAGAGTGTGCTTTGGTTTTTTTAAAATGATAAAGCTGGGGGAAAATGAGACCGATTTTTGTGTTCCTAGTTTACCCTTTAGCATATTTTACATGTGTCGTTATACTTGCTGTGTTAGGTTGAGCCACAGTCCATCTAAACCATTATCCTGTTTAGGTTGGAGCTAGTTGGAAATGTTTAGGGAGAACTGTAAGAAAAGTGGTGAATTTTGAGGGAGCTTTCTCTTTATCCTCTGTCTTAGCAGTTTTGGGAGGTGCTGTGGTTTTTTTCGATGATACGATAATGAATTACAGATCTTTACAAAAGATCATTCACCATCTTTATGGGATGTCAGATATTTTCAAAGTGTTTTACTTCATGATTAGATAGCTATACATACTTTCTTAACTAAGCTGAATAGTCACTTGTTGAGCACTGGATGAAAACTGTTGAACAACATGATACATAAATGGTCTGTAACACTGGGAAACAAATTAATTGTTTCTTTAAAGCAAGTAATGGACTAGAAAAACACAGGCACTTCCTGCCATAAACATCAGAAGTGTTATCACTGGGAGCATAAAAAGGAGTTAACTAAACTTTAAAGCTATAAACAAAGCCAGAATTACTATGTGAACTTGTCGCATCTCTCAAGAAATAATTAAATCATTTTTTAAAGTGTGTGAATTTTTAATTTGGAGACAGATTACTCTAGACCTAACCTCAAGTTGTTTTGATAACACTAGCAAGAATATCTTTGTGGGCAAATCTATTTTCATGCGTGCAATTATTCAAGATACCCTCCTAGAAATCATTGTAATATTTAATTAAAATGTTAAAATATTTAATTACGGTAAACCACAGGGGATACCAATGTTGTAATTGCATTTAAGATGAGGAAGAAAAGTAATTTGTTTTTCAAGTCTTGCTGACTTTATTAGCAGTGGCATCAGCACTTTACCCTTTTTATTGTTTAAAAACTGATTAACTGCAGCATTACTGTAAGACAGGATAATATAAAAAGTTAATATGCATTTTAATACATCACACTAACATGGTGTGACAGTGTTGAAAGGAATGCCTTTAAGCACATCTGTAGGGTTGTTTCATACATTACTGCCTTGATATTTTGAGAGGGAGTATTTCTTCTTGTTCAGCATGGTTGGCTTTTTATTTGTTTTGAGTTTTTTGTGATGGACAGAATGTTTCTTTTCAGCATACATGCTTGGAAGAATGGCACAAGTGGGAGAATATGAAATCTGGTATATGTTACAGTAAACTGCTATAAGATATAAAGAGGTCAAAATGCTTGAAATTATCCCCTTTTTAATGGGAGTGTTACTATTAGTTTAAAGATAAATTAAATCAGTTGTGAAAGATACGTGACTTACAGCTGAAAACCTGTTTGGCAATGTGATAAATTAGTTTACACTATGAAGTTGGTCTTATGATAAAATAATAACTAAAAAAAGTTAATGGGAAAAATTGCAGTCCTATTTAAGTGCTGTGTATTTCATGGCTCTTAATTTATATAAAAGCATTTGCTTCACTGGTCTTAATTATGTTTCAAAATGTGCCCTAAATCAGTTCATAACTGTGGTACAATCTGTAATTTACATAGTAGGTCAGAGGAATAAGCTTGTTTTTAAACTCATGTTTAGGCTTACTTGCCTCGATCACTGCTCTCAGCCAGTGAAGGGCTATGATCCTAGAGATGCGGTAGAAAGCAGAATCCACCCATGTATGTTTCCCTCTGGTTCTTGGTTTGGTGTGTGTGAAAGAATAGGAGGTGGTAGCTGCCAGAGGATGATTTGATAATGGCCTTGAGGTGATGGTATTGGGGAACAAGAAGAGAGGGAGCAAGACAACCTGGCTGAGTCTAACTGTTCTAGAGAGCATCAATGGAAGGAGGTCATCTTTTACGGGACTGCCGTAGCTGGTGTCCACCGTGGATGTGGGGGAAAAATGTGAGGCAGGCTGTCAGTGATGGGGGATGCCCAAAAGCAAAAGTTTTGGGAGGCTAATCTAGCTAGGCTTCCTCTGCTCCTTTCTAGCCAAGAAGGAGAGATGCTTTTCGCAACATGAACCTAAACCAGCTTCTTTAGAAAAGTCCTCTTGCTCTCTTGGTTGTAGACAAGGTCTAGGCAGATCAGTGGCCCAAGTCTTTCTGAATGTCATTTAAAAAGTAAAAAACAAACAAACGAACAAAAAAAAAACCCAAAAACCACCAAACAGTAAATGCATGAAACCAAAACTACAAAGTCTTAAATCGTCCCTTTTTCTTATACCTCCTGTTTTGCACTGTGGTACAGTCAGTTTGCAGACTCGTTTTGACATCTTTTGTTGAGATGTACGGTGTGTTAACTCATGAATTTTAGCTTAAGCAGAAGAACTTTTGCCATTCAAATTTCCTCATACTCATGCCTGATGATTTCTAAATCATGAGAAATTCAGAATGAAGTTTTGTGTAAATGCACTTGTTTCAAAGCTTGCATCTGTGTAAAGCTTTCTTCAACATTTTGGTACTTAGTAATGATGGAGTTTTGCTGCTACAGTGAATTTACCCAGAGAATTTTTTTTTTCCTTAAACTAGAAAGAACTCTGCAATATGATACTTGACTGCTGTGCTCAGCAAAGAACATATGAGAAATTCTTTGGGTTACTGGCAGGGGTGAGTTCTGTTTTCAGATTTTACATTTTATGGTACATAATTTCATTGTTTTAGTTTTTTGGGTTTTTTTTTTTTGTATGTCAGATTTTAATGGATAAATTAATAGTCTTTTTATCATTCTGAAAATTGTTATATTAATTGGTTGGTTGTATTAGTTGATTGAATTAAGATTTTGCTTGTAAAAAGCATAGTGAATGTAGACTGAGAGAGCTCATTATCTCTTTGTATTATTGTGCTTTTTGCCTCCCTTTCTCATTATGGTAGAACAATAAATCAGTGGCAAAGGAATGGTACTAAAAAGAGGTAAAAGTATTATGAGTTACCAGAAAATACCCTTTTTACAGTACTGAAGATTCATTTTGGAGACTCCTGTCTTACACCACTTAAAACCTACTAAGCAGCTGTGAATTATTTAGAGCACAAGACTGAATACTTCCTGTCCTGGAGTTGTGGGTGGGGTTTTTTGTTTGTTTTTCAGTGAACAGATAGCTCTTTGTTCTTGTGTAACTAATTGCTAATTTAGTTGCAGTTATTTCTTGGTTAAGTTTTCCCTATCTATGATATTGATAGATCTGACTAGTTAAGATAAAATACTTGTCCTCCCAAGGGAGCAAGTTACAGTGAAAGGGAGTGATTTTTTCCATTTATATGTTTTATCCAGTATTTGAGAAAATACTTCTGCTGGTAGTCAGTTACAAAGCACTAACCATATGACCCTACATGTTCAGTAGAATACAAATGTTAATTTCCATATTCTTTGGAATGTTTATGTCCAAAATGTCTTACCTCTGTGTTCCCTGCTGCCTCTCTGATTTTAAATAGTTGTTCAATGATCTAATGAAAAAAAGTTACATTGGATGGGGTTACATCAGGTGAAAATACTGGATATACAGAAGTGAAAGAAATTGCTGGATAATTTGCTGTAGTTCAAAATTGACAATTACGAATTGCAATGCAGATGAGTTTGGTTTTTTATTCTGACAAACTGCTGAAAGCAATAAAATGTATCAATTTGAAGGTATTTTCTCCTCTAGGTATTATTTCAAAGGAAAATTTTGCAGTAAATATTGGTCACTTACATGTAGGTTACCTGAATGATTATGTTTTTGTTTCATCTGGTTGTTTAAATTGTACAATGTTGTCTCAGCGTTTCTGCATGTTAAAAAAAGAATATATGGAATCCTTTGAAGCTATTTTCAAAGAACAGTATGATACCATTCATCGTTTGGAAACGAACAAGCTGAGGAATGTTGCCAAGATGTTTGCTCATCTACTGTACACTGATTCGATTCCCTGGAGTGTAAGTGAAAAACATTATTGTCCTAGATTTCTTTTTCCATAATTCATCTCCAGTATTCAGAAATAATATATAATACACTAGTTTTAATATTTATTCTATAATTTTTAACTACTTGTATTTGTAGCAAACTGGATTATTTTAAGTATCTTCTCAGACACTATTGAACAATTCTGTGTTGCTCAGTCTTCTCTGTCTGCCCCCTGTACATTCTCATACTTCCTCCCTTCCCCATTCTTAAGTAGTTGATTTAAGCTGCTATTTTGTGGAGCTCAGCTGGAATTAGTTGATTAAAATGTACTTTTTTCAAATTTTGAACTTATTAATCAACAACGGAAATAGTAAAACAGTCTCTAAAAAACTAGCCTAAAGAAACCTTTTAAAATTATCTTTATATATTGTAAGTTTTATATAATGATAAGAAATTTTAAAATACTGTTGTTTTGTGATTTAAGTGTCAAATAAATAAAGGCAATCTTGCATTCTGATATACTTATTTCTTCATTTTTAATGTTATGTTGTTATATCAAGGTAATTTCTCTTTTGCTACTATTCTATTACGACACACAAGTCAGTCCAAATATTTCACTTCTTTAAAACTTAAGTCCCAAATCTTTAACTTCCCAGAAGTTCACACACCTGACTTTTCCTCTTTGAAGATTTCCTGGATAAAACAAATTCCTGAAGAATTGCTAGTATAAATGTTATCAGAAACTGCTCCCAGGTGGTAGAAAATTTTTGAGGAATAAAGTCTTAAGTAGGAATGACAGGGTTATGTTCTTGTTTGGGGAGGGGTGGGGAAATCAGTCTTTACTATTTCAAGAGGACAAAGGTTTTTAAGATAAAGAAAACAGTGTATGTTTAAACTTAATAGGTTTTTTCCAAATGTTTTTCTAAATATTTTCAGGTCCTTGAATGTATAATACTGAGTGAAGAAACTACCACATCCTCCAGCAGAATTTTTGTCAAAATATTCTTTCAGGAACTCAGTGAATATATGGGACTTCCTAATCTAAATGCAAGATTAAAAGATGAGTAAGTTGAAGTTTTATTTTCAAAACTGTGAATTTAATTAGTTTCTTTATCTGGAAAAGTATATATGAGAACTCTGTTTTCAGTTTCAACTAGGACTACAGTTCTGTAGCTGCAGTACTTTGAGAATAAGTTTATAGATTTAGTCATTGCAAAGAGTCCCATTAAGCTGAGTGTGTTACCATCAGTTTGGGTTCAAGTATGTGTGTTGACTATCTGCAAGATGCATCTTAGATTTTTTTTTTTTTTTTTTTTCCCCCAATCATACTCAGCTTGTGTAAGAATTTTCCAAGTGCAAGTCTATTTTCGTGTATTGCCAGCTATATAGCTGTGTAGTAACTGTTACTATGGCTTCTTTTTTCTGTCAAAACTTAGAAAAAAGCACATAACTATTAGAAAACAGTTTTTCTAGGATTATTTACTTATCCTTAAGTGTAGTGTAAATAACACATGCTTTTAAGCCTGTATGTGACTTAATGCATTGCATTCTGGCAATGTTCCTTTCAGTTGCTTGAGCTATTTCCTGTAAGTTGGGATTTCTTCTATGTATGATGAAGAATTTAGTAGATGCTTAACTCATGTAAACTTAAACTTGAAACTATACTTGGGGGCCTGTTTGGGATTTCAGCATAGGTACCTAGATCTTTGAACTTCTTGGTCAACAAGTATTGTCCTTTGCTATCACAGGCTACTGTGATTTCACAAGTCTCTTCAGGGCTTCAGAAAACCAGGCTTTCTATTGTCATAATCTGACAGTATATATGTAATTCTTTTGTTGTGTGAAGTTGTTTATTTTTTTCATAAAAAAGCAAGTTTTTAAATAACATTTTGATCAGATATATCACAGATGTAACTAATGAAAGTATTGAAAAAGCCATGAAGAGAAAACTTTTGCTGTCCTATAGAGATCCGTACAGTTTCTTATTCAGTTTTAGTGTCACTGAGAATTAGTGCTAAGCTGGCATAGTGTGTAATGTAGATGTTTGTTTCCATCAGAACATTGCAGCCTTTCTTTGAGGGATTATTGCCTCGGGATAACCCAAGAAACACTCGCTTTGCCATCAATTTCTTCACTTCTATTGGCCTTGGAGGACTAACGTAAGGAATGCTTTTCTGACTTGATACTTACTTTCCTTCTCTCCCCTCCCCCCTGCCAATAAAAACAACACAAAGCCCTCAAATTTTTTTTTTTCAATTAGGGATGAATTACGGGAGCATCTTAAAAATGCACCAAAGATGATAATGACACAGAAACAAGATGTTGAATCATCAGATTCCTCTTCATCTTCAGAGACAGACTCTTCCTCAGACTCTGATTCTGACAGCAGCAGTAGTAGTTCAGAGTCATCCAGCAGCAGTGACTCCTCATCTAGCAGTGACAACAGCAGTGACTCAGGTACTTAAACATTAGTTATAACTATTTAGTTCTCTTTTTACTTCTTTACAGATTTTTTTAAATTTCTATATATACTTGTTTTGAAGAAAAAGTAGCTATAGACAGTGTTAGTTTCTCTGCTTTAAAAACTAATCAATTTTTTAAACTTAGAAGTTTTAAAATATTAAATATTGCTCATGGGAATTTATTTTAGAATTTAGAGAAACTGAGTTCCATTTTTAGACACTTAAATATCTGAGGAACATTGTTTTGTAAATTATTTTTCTATACAGTTGACACCTATTTACAGTACTGTCACTTCAGTTTACGGGAGGATGGACAAATTAGAGTCATTCCTTATTAATGCCACTTTAGGATGCTTACTGGTGAACTGTAGAGACTAATGTCTGCAGCGCGCTTTTTTTTTTTTTTTTTTTTTTTTTTTTTTTTTTTTTTTTTTTTTTTTTTTCTTCTTTCTTCCTTGACTTTATTGAGCTTTGTACTACTTCTGGCTCCTTCCCTGTAAATACATGCCTCTTCATGGGTCAGAAATGACATTGTTCAGTTCTAGCAATGTGGTTTTACTCTCCTCTTGTGTCTCCATTTTTAATTCCTCTTCCTCAGGAAGAGTTTGTGTGGTAATATTGTAAAGGTTCTTGTCTGTAGAGAAATCTCCAAGGAAGAATTAGCTTTTGCTGACAACTTGGTATTTTGCAGTTTTATGCACTATAATTAGTGTTTAGCATCTTATACCATCCTGCTGATGTAGAACCTTCTATTTGACATGAAGTGTCATAAATGTTGCTTAATCTATAAAGTAGATGCTAGTATGAGTTAGTGTGTGCAGTCTCCCCGTTGTATGTAACGTGAGCAGATGATAACACAGCATGACTTTCTATAGTACAGAAGCTTGCTAATTCGAAATTAATTTGATTTATCACATTCCTTTGAAATGAAAATGTAGATTAATAAAATAAAAGCAGGGTGAACTGTTCAAGCTTTGGAAATGCATTTTTGTTCTCCATTGCAATCTTACTGTACAGAGTCTGATTTGTGTGTCATCACTTTAATCGCATTAATGACGACAAAGCGCTAGAGGAGGGCACAGTTAAACAGGGTCAGAGAAGGCGTTGGTTCAGCAAAGAGCCAGATGGCTCCTGCAAAGACAGCTGCAGCTCTGCTGAGCTGCTTGATAGGAACCAGAGAGGTAAGTCCTTAGTGACAAACCAACTGAGTCTGCAGTCTGCTAGCGTGAACACTTTATTTTTGTAAGTTTACGACCTTCCCTCTTACTAGCTGTCCTTTCTCCATTCAGAAACACATTCATTAAAACTTGCAATTTTATATCTTTGCAGCCTGGTTTCACTTTTTTTTTTTTTTTTTTTTTTTTTTTTTTTTTTTTTTTTTTTTTTT
>WHYT01017138.1:56567-96778 GCA_009806455.1 Tetrax tetrax | reverse complement strand
TTTTTTTTTTTTTTTTTTTTTTTTTTTTTTTTTTTTTTTTTTTTTTATTCTTGTGTACTTAAAGATAGTGGTCAGAACACCAATTGGAGTTAACTGTATTCTGTAATGGTAGACTTGGTTGAGGTCCATTACTGGTTATAACTTCCAGTCTTCCTGTGTTTCCAGCTTTTTGAATTTTTAAAATAAGATGGTAGGGCTGAAAGGCATTTTTCAGAGGAATGTACTACAGTATTTTAGTGTTTTAACAGTGTAGTGCATAGAGAAAGTAGAAAAACTGCTGACGAGAAATTGAGCATAGGGCTAAATTAGAGCTTACTGTCTTAGTGACAGTTAATGTGTGGAACTTCACCAGCGATCTCAGCTCAGCAGTGCTCTGGAGAGGTCATTTCAACCACAATAGGTTGGGCAGAGGACAAAATTTGTCTTTTACCAAAGCAGCTCGTTGATTTGTATTTACTTTCTCAGATCTTTTTCTGTATTCTGGTGGATTTAAAATAATAGGGAAAACACTTCTTTAAAAACTTCATGTACAAAATCTTTCTGAATTGATCCATTATTGCATTTTATCAAAATGCCAGAAAGCTGTAGGTCAGACATGAGACTAGCCAGCTGCTATAGAACTCAGATATTGGATGTACTAATAAATCAATTTATGGCTGTGGTATTTTCAAAAAGTGATTAGAAACAATTAGCTGATACGGTACTGTGGTTCATACAATAAGGTGAGTTAATGGTTATTCTAAATGGCTGTTCCTGATTAATACTGTCAAGTGAAATCTAGAGGTTCCTTATAAAGAGCAAAGAGGAAGAGTAAGGCCTCTTCCACAGAAATGAGAACTACTGTGTACTTAGAAAAAAACAAGTTAGTTTTAAGAGATAGTATGTTCTGGGACAGGTGATCTTTCTTAAAAAAAAAAAAAAATCATTTGGGAGAGTGCTTTGTATGACTTTACAGCCTATTCCTGGTTCTTTTGTATCAAGTCAACAAGAGGATGTTGATGCATAGAGGTTCTCAAAAGTCAGGCGTCACTCGCAGATAGCTAAGGGATAGAAGCACTGCGGATGGATACGTGTGAGTGGCAGCCACATCTGTACAAATTGGAGTTGTTCTCTCAAGCAATTAATGTGGCAGGGGGGAGTAAGGCTCCTGTTGGAGTTTCGTCAGTATATAGAATTTCAAATCTTTTCAAATATGAAAGCATATTTTATATAACAAAAAAATTATTGGGTCAACAGGTTTGCAGTTCATATGTCATATGAACATTTAGTGAATTACTCTATTTTAACACTAATATGACTGCTTAGTAATGTTTTGCATCCAAGTGCAGGTTTGTTGGGGTTTTTTTTGTAAGTGGAGGAAGAATTTTATTTGAGCTGCATCATGTTCTCAGTACCTGTATAGGCATTGTAAACGGGATGAAATACAGAAAGCTATTCCCTAATTTCTTATTTGTTTGCTCTTAAGGTTTTGGGGTGATGCATTGTGACCATATTTTTTGACATGAGTTTCCTATGTTAATATCAGTGGAGTTACTGAGAAATGTTGAAGTTCAGCAGAAAAATGGAGAGTAGTCTTGGGCTTGATAGTTCACACTTGTACGGAGAATTTATCTTTATATAAAATAAAAGGCTTGTAACGCAGACAGACGTTTAAAAGTAATCAGTATCTGCTCAATTAAAGAATGGGTGAATTTTCACCCATTGCACGAGACACTCAGTTGGGGTGGAGTAGAGCAATTAAATCAAAGCTCATTATTTTGAAACCTTTGTCTGGATACAAACCCACAAAGGTTTTCTGACAAAATATAACTCTCTAGAACTTTCTATGTAATTTAACAAGTTAAGTGTAATAAATCAAAATGTAACCCTATTCCCATAATTTGTTATAATTTCAGATGTTCCTAAAGCCAAAAGAAAGAGAATGCAAAAGAAAAATAGAGAATCTGATAAAGTTTCCAGGAAAAAACAAGAAAGGAAAAGGAAATCCCTTGAAAAGAAAATGGGAAGGAGGCATCGAGAGGAAAGAAGTGATACCGAGAGCAAATCAGAAAGAAATCACCGAAATTTGAGAGAATCACACAGGAGAGATGACGTATCAAAATATCATCACAGAGATGAGTCCAATGGCAGAGATGGGTACCATAGTGGAAAAGATAGGAACCATGAAAGAGGTAAGGATCTAGACAATAAACACAGTAACTCAAAACCGAAGAAAGCAGAGAGAAGAGCTTCCTTGTCTGATGATGAAAATTACAGACACTGGAGCAAAGATAATGGACATCACAGTAGAAAGAGAGAGAGATCAAAATCTGGGGAGAGAGCCCATAATAATTCAAGTCCAAGAGAGGAGGAGCAAGAGGACAGACATAGAAATGGTTCAGAGAAACACAGAGAGAAGTACAACCGTTATTCTGACCAGTACAGAGAATCCAGAAAGAATGAGGAGAGACGAAGGGAGAATTCCCCACACAGACGAAAATAATACCTAACCAGAGTATGAAATACATGTGCATTTTTGAGCTGTTAAATCTGTATTTTAAAATCTATTACTGAACTTTCTTTAAAAAAAAAATTTTGTACAAAGTGATAGTTTGCATTTGTAAATTTTATCAGACTTTTTCAAATATCCAGTACCACTTTTTTATAACTATTGTATTGAGTCTTTCTGTTAAATTCTTCCTTTGGAAAGATGAAGCTGTTTATTTTGTGAATAAAACCATCAAGATCTCAGCGAAGTGGGTGTTTTTGTCACTTAGTTTCAAGTACTTGTGATTGTAACTTTATAGTCTAAAAACCATTGGGTTTTAATTTTGCTTGTTAATTGAAAGTCAGATATTGAGACTACAGTGATAAATGTAAAAATTTCAGATTACAAGGTGAATGTTACATGAGAAGACTTTATACAAATTTTCAAACATCAGCACGAGCACTTCAGGAACTCTCTAGCTGTATATTCTTTCAAGTTCGCAAACATGAAAGCAAGCCAAAAAAAGGAAATGCTTCAGTTGATATTTTTTTTTTTTTTTTTTTTTTTTTTTTTTCCCCAACTGTGAATTTGATTTTTAAAGTCATAGACTTCAACTCTAGCCCTACAAGGGAAGTGTTTAAGCAGCATCTTTCCCAGTATATAAATAATAAGAAATCGAAATAAGAGGTGTTTCAAACCTTCTAGACTTTTTGAACAACATGGCTTGAAGTGCTCAAGTGCATTGAAAGTAAAGTTTATGAAAAACTTCAGTTCCTGCAGTAGTTTATAAATTGTTCAACCTGGAGTCTTTTGAAGTACCTAGTTCAACATTCATTGTATGAGTAATGAATCAAAATCATCTGGTTAAGACTCTAAATCTCATTAGTATCAAAGGAAAATTTTGAAAGTCTTTCGACATGAAAATAAGAAATAGTGTGGACATGGTCAGTAGGAAAGACAGAGGTGATAGGTGTATATTATGCAATTGTTGATGCTGTAAGACTACATTTTTTTTACTTTGTGAAATGAACACAATTGCTGGGCATATGAGAACTTACACATTTGATGTGTAAGTCATAGTTCATTTTGTATAAAGCATAGAAAATACATTTGAGCTGTTTTATAACAGATAATAGAACAATTCCTAAGGAAATAAAACAGTTTTGTCTGAACATTGTCACAACATTTTTCTAAGAAAAATGTCACATTTATAAATTTTTTTCTGTATTTAACAGAATTTATTTCTGCAAGCTTTCATGTAATAAACCATTTTCAGTTAAAAACATTTGCATGGAAAATAAATTCATATTGCAGAGAAAAAATAAGGTTTCTATCTTGCTATACCACATAGCTAAAAATGCTTTAGTGGCCTTATGAGGTATGTTGTTTAAACTGTGGTGGCTTTTTGTCCAAGGCACTTAGCATTTTCAGAATGATTTGTGCATTTTGGCAGTGTGTATTAATCCTAGGAAAACTTAATTGGAAATAATGCTTTCTAAAAGAATTCTGCTGATAATTGTTAGGCTTCTTTGAATGCTCTCTACGAACATTATTGACAACAATCTGTACTTCATAATGGTTTAATTGTACAAACTTAACAAATTTATCTAGAGTAATACTCCCCTTAGTATGTTATGGGTTTAACAGCATAAATTTTATTAACCCATAACTTTTGACATATTCTGTTCAAATTAAAATGCCTGTTAATTACATCTTTAATAAATGGAAATATATTAAAACAATGTGTGAAAATATAAAATATTTATTAAAAAATAAAGCATTTGATCTCAGACATAACTGATCAGGAAATGCCAGCTTAAACATCTCCAATTTTTGTGTTATTTCATATAAGCTGATAGAAATAGTGTGCCCTTTGGTGAAAAAAGGGAGAGGACAAGATTAGGACCTGAGCTGGGATCTTAGCCGCATTCAGAATTTCCTAGTGATTTTATTTATCATTTCCAGAAATACTAATAGATATTTAATAGAATGACCTATTAAAAGTAGCTATTATTTTTACCATTACTACAATGAGCAGGTTAGTGTTAGCTAAAAGCAGTAAGACAATGAGCGGTCATTCTGAAGTGCGCTGAGAAGAGTGCTATGACACCTCAGAAGCGTCTCCAGCCCAGAGCCAGCACTGACAGTGGTCAGTAAATACAGAGTGCATTCTCGGTTTTTAGAAGACCATTGCTTAAGGACTTCCTGAGCCAGAGGCACTGTATGCAGCTCTGAATAAGGCCTCGCCCATTAAGTGGCCTGATTCTTTAGCTCATCTGGGGGGAATTCTGCAGCATCCTGTGCCAGGAGTTCCAGTATTTTACTGTACAGTATGTGCGAAAGTGCTTCTTTTATAGCTTCTGCCTGATCACTTTCATTTTCTACCTTCTGATGTGTTTTCTGAATAACTGTGTAGTTTCATGCTTGCCCTCCTGCCTGTGATTTTATAGGCCTAAACCTCCTATGTTCTTTGCTATTTCTTTTCCAGAAGTGAAAATTCACCTGTAATCTCTCCTTGTGTGGGACTGCTCCATAGCCCTGATGATTCCTCTTGCCCTACATGTATTTATTTTACTATATTCTTTATAAAGGAAAAAAAAGTCAAAATACTGTGTAGTATTCAAAACTAGGATATTCCAGGAGTTGCATAGTGATGTAAGAGTTTTGGGGGTTCATTTGTTTTCAGTCCATCCTTTCAGTTGCTGTGGAGGTGATCCTGGCTTTCTTTCCTCAGCAGTAACAGCCAGCTGTAGACCATGCGCAGTAATGAAGTGACTCGTGTCTAGTCTAATTAATGCTGGAGGACTAGGTTGTGTTTTGAATACCAGTTTTGACTGCAAGACTTCAAGAAGTGGAGGTTCTATGACATTCTTCACTGTTTTGTGCAGTTGTTAATCCTTGTTACCTAAAAGCATGATTGAAATGGCCTAGCTTTAGCTTTTGACAGTTGGGTCTGGTTATGGCTTTGGTTAACAGACCTCTGCTACTGCAAGTCACGTAACGTGAGTACTTCTGGACTGTGTTCAGGTAATGGCTTGTCTGCCTCTCAGATAAAATAAATGGTAAGCTGCTTCGGTCTCACTGAACGGCAAGTTTCAGTCACAGGTGCTCTTGACTCAGAAGAGTGAAAATGTGTCAGGGAAATGTGCTGTTTATTGGCCCTATAAGTAGCAACTATACCACTGGCCTTAAAAGTGTGTTTGTTATGAGTGAGGGTGTTCATAGTGATGCCGTGTTGGGCATCTGTGCCTTGGTCTTCACTGTCTGTTTGAAGATGGAACTGTTGGCAGCTTCTTGGGTTTGCTTCCCCAGCCCCTGGTGCTGGTCGGCGTTCAGGTACGAGCTCTGGCTGGGCGAGGCTGTGTGCATTAAGCTCCTTCGCCTGCCAAGAGAGGCAGCTGCTAGAGGAAACTTCAAGACTCAGCTGGGTCTGAGCTGGTATAAACCAAAAAGATGTTTGGGAAGGAACTTGTGATGACCTGTTCTGATCTTGTATGCTTAAAATTCACCTTTCAAAAGCGATTGTAATATCCAAGTCCAGAGACACAGTAAGAGAGACTGCATCCTTTTTGCTAGGGCTCCCTGGCCGAGTTTCAGAGTTTCCTCCCAGTGGCATTAGGTGGTGGTGTAGAGAGGAGCTGCTGACTCACCCAGTGAGTTCACCATCTGCGTAGGAATAAATCTTGACTGAAGTGTTTGTGGTATTTGTGAGAACTGTAATTCTGTTCTCTAACTATAATGTTACTTGGAACAAGATCTGTGAAGCTTATATATATATTGAAAATTAAATTCAATTTTGAAAATTACTAGTAGTACTAATTAGATTTAGATGGTATGTTATTTTAGCAGAGGAGTATGGTGTTCTTTAATTTACTTAAGGCTCCAGTAACATACTTTTCTTAATTTTTGAATGCAGGCTATACTCTGAAATAGCTTAGTGCACCTCAGCCACCAATAAATAAATGAGCTAGGGTGGGCACTTCAAGCTCCAGTAGCAATTTAAGTGCTTCCCTGTCATTAAATTTGTACAGTTTTATGAAATAAAAAGACACTAGCTCATCTGCATTCACCGTTCTTAAACTACTTTGAATTATCTTCCACTATTGAGGAAACGTGCCTGACCATAAGGCTAATTTTCTCAGAGAATCAAAAAAAGCAAGAGTCTATTATAGTTAGAGAGAATTTACTCATTTCTCTAATAACATTCCGAGAGCAGGGAAACTTGTCTTTAAATTCATTTTCAATTAGATAAGTTAGTATTTTTAAGAAGCCTTTTTATTAATCAAAATATATTTTTTAAGAAATTGCAAAGTAAAAATGCAGAATAAAGGGATATTTTAATTAAAACTCTATGTAACATATACTGGTGTCCTGGTTTTGTGTAGCAGCAGGGGCTACAGTGGCAGGTTCTGCAAGAAGCTGCTAGAAGCTTCCCCTTTCTTTGGTGGACCCGGCCGGCTCTGGAGCGGACTCGCTGCTGGCCAGGGCCAAGCTCATTGGCGATGGTGACAACACCGCTGTGATGTGTTTAAGAAGGGGAAAATGAAAAAAACTTTTAAAAAGAGTGAAGAAATAGGGGCAAAGAGGGGGAGGTGGGAGCCTTGTGGGCCTTGCGGCCCTCACCCTTTGGCCTCCTGCTGGGCAGCTGTCTGGGCCTCACTTGGCCCAGCCCAGCTGAGAGAAGTGAAGAGAGGAGATATGAAGAGAACCTGAGAGCCATCTGCCTGAGCCAATTGTGAAGAATTTTTTGTGAGAGGAGTGGCTGCAGATGCCAAGGTCAGTGAGGCAGGTGGAGCAGAGATCCACCTGCAGCCTGTGGAGGGCCCCACGCTGGGGCAGGCGGATGCCTGAAAGAGGCTGTGGCCTGTGGAGGGCCCGCTGGGGCAGCCATTCCGGGGGGACTGCACCCTGTGGAAAAGGATCCCACACTGGAGCAGTTCGTGAAGGACTGCAGTCCATGGGAGGGACCCCACGCTGGAGAAGAGGAGGAATGGGAGGAGTTCTTCATCCAATGAAGGAGCGGCAGAAAACTACGTGTGATGAACCGACCGGAACCCCTATTCCCTATTCCCCCTGTGCTGATCGGGACAGAGGGATGTGGAGATAATTTGGAATGAAGTTAAGCCTGGGAAGAGGGGAGGGGTGGGGGGAAGTTGTTTTTATTTTCTCTCTCATTATCCTGCTTTGGTTTTATTTTATTAATAATAAATTGAAATAGTTTTTCCCAAGTTGAATGTATTTTGTCCATAATGGTAACTTCAATGATCTCTCCCTGTCCTCTCAAACCTTCAGCTTTTTGTTATCTGTTCTCTCGGAGGGTGGGGAGAGTGAGTGGAAAAACTGTGTAGCTTGGTCCCGAGCGGGGCTAAACCATGACAATTGGTTGAAAGTGGTGCGAGTGAAATATTACTTTATATGCTAGAAAAACTTGTGGTCACTTCAGAGATGTTCTACTTTTTATGTTTTCCTCAAGCAAGTCTATAATTTGGCTGAGACTAGTCAGGGGTTTTCTTTTTTTGTCTACTCCTTATGACTATCATCAAGCATTTTTTTCTAACTTAAGAAAAAAAAAAAAAAAGGAGAGAGTGCAACTTAAAACCTTAGTGTTGGGAAAATGTTTTTTTAACCTGTAAAATAGTCAAGTCCATTAAGAAAATAAACTGTCAGATTTTGACTCTGTTTAAGCTATGTCCATTTTAAGTTATCTTTTTCCATTATTTTGTAAAATAAAATGGGGAACAAAAATTTTCCTGAGGGAGAAAATAGGCTGCAACATTTCTTGAAAGAAGAGGGTTGGGGAAAGAGCAAGGGCATGGAAGAGGATGCAAAGCTTCAGGAAACACGAGCATTTGTCCTCAGCGACAGGGCGTCATGGCAGGTAAGGAAGTGAGGCTGAAGCTGTTCTGATACAGGTGTGTAGGTGCAATGCTAATTGGCTTTAGCTTGCGGACAGACTGGTATTGCTCCTTAATTACTGAATAGAAATGTGCATTCTCCCTTTAAAGTTGCTGGGCTTCTGGCTTCTTTTCAGTTGTTTCTTCATGCCTCAGTCATAGGTATGAAATCTCTTATGCAATTTCAGATTCTGGGCTTTTTGTATAATAAAAAGCTGTGTAAAATGCCTTTGTCACTAACTTACCTGAAATTTGGTTTAACTTCAAGATGATTCCTTATATTTTTATCTCCCTATGGATAAGCCCATTCTATCTCATAAATATTGGAAATTTTCAGCATCCTTTTTTTACTCTAGAGTATTTGGAGAGAGCCCATTGATTTAAAAGGGAGAGGACTAAGACCTTTTGGCTGATTGGTTACAGATGCTGCTCCTGTATTGACTGTGTTTGTGTTGCTCAGTATTCCAACTCTCATTAGGCTTTTCCTCATTTTCTCCTGCTCTAGTTACAGGGTTTTTTTCCTAGCACTTCTGAACTTCGTTTTTTATCACATGCAGTGTTAGCCATTTAGAAGAGTATAATGCCAAAAATACAGATAAAAAAAATTTACTGTATATCACTTGTATAATGCATCAAAAATGATCTTTAAAGGATAACTTGGCTAAAGGAACAGTGTGTGCACACATATACCGTAAAGAACAAGTGAGCAGCGTGCTTCTTGCCCTCTCCTTACCTCGGAATAGTGAGTTACAGGATAATTGCAAATTTGATGAGGCTGATCAGTCCTATATTTGTAAATGTTTCATTCTGATTGCCTTTATTTTGCCCCACCTTTTCTGTGAAGAAGCACTGATGGAGTTTTGTAGGTTTCTGAATTTCGATAAAGAGGCAATTGAAGGGTCTTGTGAATTGCAATATTCCCTCAGAGGAGCTGTGGTGGTGCTAGTAACAGCAGGAAAAGTAAAGAGGGGTCAAAATACAGCACAGGGTTGGATCCCATAGGCTTCTGTGTGCCTGTAGGAAATACTAAGAGTTGGTATCTTCTTACTGGCAGACTATGTAATCAACCTGAGTCCCTTGGCTGTAAAGGCTCAGGCAGAAGCTCACGGAGAGTGGTGTTTGTTGGTCAGCCAGTTTACCCATCCCCTATAACTGGGCAAGGCTACTAGGAGGAAGATGCATCTGATAGTCCCCTCCTTGTCACCCCTCACCATGCAAGTTCAGGGCTGGGCATGCTATGTTGATGTCCATTTTGGTGATCATTGCTCCAGGAATATTTCAAGCAAAGTAAATGGTAGGTTTGGTCACTGCTCAGCCACACAGAGGGTTTTCAGCATGGCTGGCTTGAGCCCTGTCAGTCTAACCTACTGTGACTGCTTTACGAGTCATAAGGGAAGAAAAACCTCTGCAGCATACAATGACCTGAGAGAGCCTCTCTTGGCTATAAAAAGAGTCCAGAGGGAATAGCTTCATTATACCAAGGTTAGCTTTTGCAAATACTTTCCTCCTTTCCTCTTTCATCTTCTTTCTTGTTCTCAGTCGTAGGTGGATGTCTCATGTGAAATTCTGAAGTGTCCCAATTTTTCATTTGGTAATGAGAAGTGCCTAAATAGTCAAAGAACTTGAAAACCCCCCTGGAAAAATAATGTGGGCCAGTGGCACCAAAGGGAGAAAGAGTACACCAATTCATGACTGGTCCCAGTTAGGTGTCTGACAGCAGCCCTTTATTTTACTGTTTCAATCTTCGCGAGAATGCCGTCCTCCCTCTTACCACCACTGCTTACTGCTGGGCGCATTAAACACATTTCTTCAAGGAAATGCACAACAGATGTCTCTCAAACTGTCCTCCCCTTCCTATCACCCATGTGTCCCTCAAAAGGACCTCATTCTGTTCCCTTTTAAAAATGGCATCTCGTGCCCCAAATCTGGTGTGTACACATACACCTTGAGAAGCAGGCTCGAGTAAGTCAATAAGGGTTTGTGTGGTCTTCTCTGGGTCTCCTTCATCTGTTAACCTGTGTTAAGAGACTTCAGTGTCAGGGAACTTCCATGGTGGACAGAAATTTGCATTTTATGATTCTATGATTAATTTAGGGGTTGAAACAGCCAATTGAAAAGTTGATATATGAGATCATGTAATGCTAGGGGTGCAGACAGCCTTGGTGGCTTCCTCTGAGGAAGGAATACTTAAGTGATGACTACCTGGAATGGGGGACACAGTTTTACTGAATATCCTTTCTTTGTTCAGGCCTTGAGGCTGAATGTCTGGTCCAGAGGTTCTCAGTCTTTGATTAGATTCACAGGGACCCCTTCTTCTTGTGCTACACACTTCGTTATGAGTTACCAGAGGTGCTTAAGAAAAAAATTGAAGCCAAGCAACTTACTTGATCAGTGATTGAAATGAGAAACTGAAAATATGCATTTGGGGGGAAAAAAAAAAAAAAAAAAAAAAAGTCCCTTTGCAGCTCTGTTCCTTCCTGTCCTCTTTTCTCTGCGCAGAAAAAAAAACCCTTGTTATACCTCTTTGTAGAAGAGAGATGGTGCATCAGCCTGTTTTGATCACTGTACCGGTTTGAATCGGGAGTTCTTTGACATGTCATCCACAAGCACTTCACAGCCCATCGTTTCACCCGCTCTTGCTGAGTATTTTGATGTGACTATGGCTGTGAGGAGAAACTGAGGATGGGTTTGTTGCAATGCCTGTGGCAGGGAGGGACAGAGCCTCTGTGCTTCTCGTGGAACCTCAGGCTAAATTCATCCCTATGCACGCAGAGTTGGTTTGCTTGTTTCATTTTGTAAAGTAATTTTTTCCTTCCATTTCATTTTTAGCTCTCTGTTTACAGAGGCACAGACACTGGAAAAGTGTATCTCAGTTTTCCACATTATATATATATATATATATATGTGAACATACACTTACACTTGCTTACAAAGTCTTCTATTTCCCTTATCTTAGTACAGAAAAGCTTAAGATTAGTCATATGTGCAAATTCTTGTAGTTAATTGGAATAAATTTGGGCTATTTGCACTCTGTGTAATGAGCTTTATCACTGTACTATCTGAACAGCTCCCAAACCTTATTTTTCATCTATAACCTGTTCAATAGTACAAAATGCTCATATCTTAATGTTGTGAAATCTGTCTGGAGAAAAAAAATTGTATGTAGTACACTAACTGGGGTTCTGTGGTGATACATGGTGTAATGTAATGTCACCAAAGTGGACAAATGTGTGTTGGTTTTTGTTTTTTTTTTTTAATAGTGCCTAGTGACAGGCACTTCAAAAGGTGGGATTACAGATGCCAGCATTGTTAGTGTATATTTTGGTGTCACATCCTGATGCTTTATATATATGCAATTATACTTTCCTTTCCAGGAGTAACTGAAGTTGGAGCTGAACTCGAACAGTATGCACGTCCGGATGAGGCTCTGCCTCGGGACACCGGGGAAGATGGGTGGCGCATCCTGTGGTCTGTGTGCCTTGTGATTACCGGTGTGGTAAGGAGCAATGACTGGCTTTACTGCAGAGGATTTCTACCCAAGACTCGATGTCTACTTCATTTTGGGTGCATATATAATAAAAAACATTCTTTGTTTCACAGTATTTATAGGAAGGCTTTATTTCCATAATTGCAATTTCGCTGTAGTTTATAAAAAAAAATAATAAAGTGTGAAGACCAATTGTTTTAATGATCTGGATATCATACTCCAGTCGAGGGAGCATGAGTTACAAGGTTAGTTGCATGGCAGTTATCATCAGTCTGTGAAATTCTCATTTTGAATGACAGGTTTAATTTGCACTTTAACCCTAGCGTTGGCTTTGACTCCATCTTCTTCCTTGTTCCTAATAATTCCAAACTTTCCTTTTTCTGTGAAGACCATTATAATATCTTTTTATAAAAAGAAATTAGAGGGGAGAGGAGAACCTGATATCTCCAGAAGTCCCCTTTTATTTTCTCAATAAGCTTTCTGCTCCTCCTGATTGTTATAAATTACATGTGAAATATTTAGTTCCTTATCAGTCAGTGTTTCAGAAGAAGATGCCACAAATCTTGCAGACTATTATTATGGAATCGTCTACAACATTAAAAAAAAAAAAAAGCTGTAATCTGTTTTAAATGTGTTGTTTTCATTTTCATTGACTGTGTTTCCTATTATGAGATATGGCAAGAAGTGCTCCTTTTCTCTCCCATATAATATTCATTATTGCCAATGTCCAGGGCTAAGTGCTTTTCTATGAATCTTTTCTGTAAATACTTCTTCAGAGTTTCACTTTAGAAGGAAAGCCTTCACAGCCTATAATCATTTCTGTTCCCTCTCCTTTCTCGCTCTGTCTCGTCTGTGATTCTATGCTGTATTCTGAGGCCATCAAGCACGGCATCCCAGTTGATGTGACCATACCACTAATTTTCAAAATGATATTTTATTTTTCATATTATTTTTTTTGCTTTTTCTTATGCTTTGGAACAGTCTGTATGTTTGCTTTTTGACAGCCACTGAATTAGGGAGATGGAGCTGTCCAGAGTGATGCTCTAGTCTTTCTTCCACAACTGGTACACCAAACTTGTATGCATAATTCACAAGATTTCCTCTAATGTCCATTACCATGTTCTTGTCAACAATTACTTTCAGCTGTCATTGTGTTGTCCTTTCAACTAATTCAAGTTCTTTAGTTTCCTGTCGCTTTTGTTCCAAGTAAGCTGAATGATAGCTAGCAGTACTACACAATGTTAGAACAAGGTTTTGGGACTGTTTCCCTGTTAAACTATTGCCATACAGAATATTGACCATGTCTTTATATCCTTGATATTCCAGCACCATGCTTCAAATCCCTCATCTCTTACCTCACAACTGGTTGGTTTCTTTAATAGCTTCTTGTGCAGGACTTGTTAAAGGCTCTTTGAAAGTCCAGATGAATGAGATTATTCCAAGTAGGTTCCTACCTATATCCTTTGGTGCTTCCTATAATTTTAATTACATTTAAAGTAACACTTTTAATTTTTACTGAACATTTATCATGTAACTAAAAATGAGGTCAATAATTCCCCTAAAAACCTTTAATACAATTTATACAACTGACAACGTGAATTAAAGGCTTAAATCATTGAAGAAAAGATGAAAATCTTTCTAAAGGGATAATTCAAGGACTTGAAGTTCAACTACATTTTGAAAGGTATTTAAAGAGAAAGGTATGAATAAGATAAAGAGACTGGGTGTGAAAAATTCTCTCCCTTCCAAAATACAGCCTGATTGCTAGAGGAGAGAGGAGGAGATTCCCCAGTTGACCCCAGTTTTACTTGCAGTAGACAGGGCAGGGAAAAATGATTGAAATATATTTTTGTCATAGCAAAATTCTGTGGGAGAGGGGGATATTTTTTGGTTAGAGACCTGTATTAATCAGAAGGGACCATCTGGTGCAAGGTTCACTTGCCACAATGCGCCGAGAGCGAGGTACAAACCCAGCCTTTGGCCAGCGGGGCTGATGCCACCCAGCTGGCCCACGCAGCCAGAGCTGCAACAGGCAGCGACCAAGCTGCAACTGCACAGAGCTCTTGAGAAAGTAATTTTTTTCTTGCCCTTTTAGTATTCTTCATTCTACCGTGAAGGAAGAATGAATGCAGGCTCTTAGGGGGAGCCCATCTCCCTGCTATGTTTGCTGTTGTTTTCAAGCTCCAAAGGGAATCGGTGGAGGTTGTACAGTTTTGTGGGATGATGGCTGGCAGTAGAGAAAGTCATGCCATACATGGTTTCCTTTGCTGAGACACAACAGCCTGTCTGTGCCACGCACTTGCCAGACTGTCACATATTTTCAAAGGAGCCAATTTCCTGTGCCTACTGAGAAAAGAAATATGAAAAGTTGTCCCTAATGAGCTAAAATTGAGAGATAGGGACTTTGTGTAGGTGCAGATCTGAGCAGAGCATCACTTTGTCTTCCTCTCAGTCTGATCCCAAAATTAATTCATTCATTTCTATGCTTGTTTCGAATAGGATTATCTTGTTATAAGAAAATGAGACTACCCGGTGTCTTGCTTGATTCTTTCCTATTCGCCCATGTTGTGCAAATGTAAAAGAAAATCCTACTCTTTTAATACATCTGGATTGTTTAGTGTAAGGAAGGTTGGTTTTAATTTTGGCTGAGCACTGCTGCAGCTGCAATTGCTGATGTTCTGATCAACCTAGTCATTCATTTCACCTTTACGGTGAAGTGAGAGGGAAGAGGGAAAGAGCGAGTGCACGTGAATCATTTGGTAAAATATCCTGTAGGTTAATAGCTCATTTACCTCAACTTATTCAAATTCCAATCAATTCATTTTTCAGCAAAATTACAGGGTGGACCAACTTTGATAAAACCTCCCTAATATATAAACTGCTTTTGCTGTTTTGTAGATAAATGTGTATCTGCACACTGAAGCATTCTCTTATCTACGTGGAAAGCAGAATGTTCATCAGTGTTCCCCTTGGAGCTTCCATCAAATGGTCATGGTAGGAGCTCAGGGAGAATGTTTCCCCTTTCTGGCACATGCAATAAATCTGGTACCAAAATCTGCACATTCTCTAAAACCTGTAATAGGCCTTGAAAAGCCCCCAGAGATCCCTGTGCCTTATGGTTGTATCCCTGGGACCGTGGCTGTCTTTCCTTACAGCCTGTCGCTGGCACTTGCAACACCCAGGAGACAGATTTGTTCCACAGCCAACAGACGCTTCATGAAGTAGAAACATAATGATTTTGTTTTTTACCAGTTCTGAGGAAGCACGGTTCCTGGCCCATGTTGTAAACCAGCGCCTCAGGCCCGCGTGCCCTGCAGAGATCCCTGACCAGAAGGGTGGCTCAGCCCCGTATCTGAGACAGTGATGGAAGGATTTCAGAGCCCACCTTCCCTCTGCTCCAAATCATCACTCAGAGTGGTAAGAAATCCACTAGTACAAAATTAGGTGTAGCTTTTTTTTTTTTTTTTGCAACTGTAGTCTAAGCAATGCACTTCTGAGATGTGAGAGCTTCCCATTCTGCTTTTTCTGTTGACAGTGCTGAAGCTATGCTTTTTTTGTATACACTAAGCCTCCTCTATAGAGAGAAGGCAGAGCTCACAGTAGCACAGATTTTACCTTGCTCGTGAGGTTTGATTTGCTTCCCTGTGGTTACATTTGGTTTGGTGGATTCTATTTTGGTGACTGTTGTTTTTTGGAACTATGTAATCATATGGAGGCAGCTTTTGATCTGTTTAGTATATAATTAAGCTGTATCTATTGCTGTCTTCTTTCCACACAATGAGCGAGTAAATGAATGAATGAAAATTTGCTGAGAAAAAAAGCAACTATTTTTTTCAGCTGAATTATAAACCCTGAGAAAATCAGATATAGAATTGAAGTGTTGATATAATTTCTATTCTATGAGAATTAATCTCCTCCTAAAATCTTAAGGTACAAGATAGAACAACCTAAGGAAAGATTAATTATTTTAAAATCGTGTGGTACATAGTGGGACATTGTAGGGGTATAATTTTGTAAGGCTGTGGAGTTGTATGTTTAATAAGCAGCTATTTAATTAGGCATTGTGTTGCATTTTAAAAAATAAACAATGTCATTATAAGGCTGTATATTAAAAATAATCTTTAAAGTGAGGAACCCATCTTAAGTTTCCCAAAGTTATTTTATTGCATTATCTGCAAACTAAAATTCAGTAATCGCAATATTACTCTTTAACCACTAGTATAATCCAGTCTCAACACTTTGCATGAAATCCCTATGTTTTTTAAAAATGGTATGTCTACATAATATATGTATCCCTCCTACTGGTTAAGCAAAATTACCTTTCTGGAACTCCAGTGAATATATGTATGCAGCATAAAAACCTGACGAAAATAGGAAACCAGAATAATCTAAATCTTGTTCTTGGTTCTTCTTCTGTTTCTTTTTCTCTGCTGTTCCTATGGCACAAGCATGCTCTTGCAGGTGTCCAATTTCTGTGCCCTGTAGACAGATTTATATGACTCATCCAGTGTGTCCAAGAGACATCCACCCTATTGATGCAATTTCTCACATTTCTGCTGAAATTAAACAAGCACAGCTGCAGCTTGTCCTTTAAATATTCTTAGACCTAGTCTCTGCTGAGATTTTGTATGGATGTAACTATTTAAGTTAGGTTTGAGTTTTGTCCTGTATTTTTCTGAAACAATTCTCTTTTGACAGAAAAAGAAAAGGAAAAAAGAAATTTTAGTATGGAAAAGGAAAAGTTTTCATATAAGTGAGAGGTCTTGATATGCAGTCTGTTTGCTGGTGAGGGAAAAAACAAACTAACAAACAGTAGGCAAATACTCAGATATTTTCAGAAATAATAGTATGGCACACAGTGCCAGTAACACAGGTAACGCTAGTACAAACTTTTAGTGTGAATTTTTGTATCAGTAGAGCTGATGTGTATACACATATCCTGATACAGTAATGTACTTGCATAGCCTTCCTGTACTGGACTATGCTGCAATGCCAGCAAAAAGGACCTAATAAGATGTGTCTACACCCACACACAGAATTTTACAGCATGCTATACCAGTTCAGTTAAGTAGCTAAGTAATATCACCTGTGTTGCCAAATTTGCACCAGTAGTCTTGTTTAAAATACAGACAGAGCTGCGGTTAGAACCGAATCCTATTCTTGTTGTCATTAGCATAATTCTCCCTGGGGATTAATTAGAAGGACTATTATTTATTTTACAAATCTGGATGATGTATTGAGATTTCATACTGAATAGTGTTAATGCAAGTACTTGCAATCACAGATCGCAATGCATTTTCACAATGCTTTCCTTTATTCTCATTGTCTAAAGAAGGCCCTGAGGCCGTTGTAAAGAGTATCTTTCACCAGCACCCTTCTTAATTTACCCCAGACTAATTCTCCCAGATTATGGCTATGTAAAGAATAAAAGATTACTCTTATCCTTGGTACTGTTTCAATCCACAGCCCGAGACAGAAGATGACTACTTTTCTTTGTGATCCAAACCACTGGCATTTACGTTGGATTTTGTATTTCATAGTTTACTGTTAGGGGAAAAGTAGCAAAGTTACGCTGCACATGCTTGGCTTGTTGTCTGTCCTTGAAGTGGCAGATCTCTTAGAGAAGAAACCATCCCTTAGCTGAAGAATGATCTTTTCAATTCAGGTTTTCTTGGAATCATAGTTTGTTGTGCTACTTTTATATTAATAGAAAAATTTCCAATATATAAGGATACATGATACATCATCCTTGTTTTTGACTCCATGACACTAAAGAACAAATGCGTTAGCTCAAATTTCTTATACTACCTTTCTCACAGTTCCCCATCTCCTGTGCCGTGCAGGTAGTAGTATTTTTAAAAACCGATGGGAACTCAGGAGGTTACCCTGATCTTTCACCTGTACTTTAAAAGAGAAACTGCATAGTTCTTATCTGGAAGTCTCTGGTGATTCTTAATGGATGCTGGTTTAGGAGCACGGAGGGAAAGAAATATTCTAATTGGTTTTGTTTTTCGGCTGAAGAACAGTTTGTTTCTGTTAAATGAAGTAGTGAAAACAAATAGTATGCCATCTGGCTAGGCTACCTAGGTAGTTTACCAGGAGGTTTTCAGATGTTCCTTCTGACAGTTTTCAACTTCTTAAGTCCTATATTACTAATGTACTTTCTTTATCCAATTGTTCTTCCCTGTCTACAAATTATCTTATTCCTTGAACTGAATTAAAAAATCCGACTCTCTTTTGCAAGATCTTCCCTGTCTGTTGTTGGAATTCTTTATCCTCTAAATGACAAAATCTCTAGTGTTTACAGAATTCACAGCAAATTGGTTATGCAGAGGCCTCCATGTTATCTGTGAAGCTGATATTCTCAGGGGACAGGATAAAACTGAATAGTCTTAATATGTACCAGTGAGCTCACATTCTTAAGAACAGATTGTGACTGAAAGGAAGGGTTTAGCTGCTTTTTAAGTGCTTGGAAATATGTCATATGTTTTTCTTTAGATCACTTTTTTTTTTTTCTGCTTCAGTTTCTCAATGGAAGAATATCCTACAAAAAGATAAAAACGTTTAACATAGCTGGGAAGGTAATGGATGCAAATATTTCATTAAAACAAAATATTTATTGCTGATTTGCAACTTTTAATATTGTTTTTACTTAGTATAAAACACACATTTGTTCACAAGTTATTTTGAAAAGAATTGTGAGTATATAAATGAAAACAGATTTGTAAAGAAGCATTCATATGACTGTCCGGCTGTTATGTTTGTTATTTATTATTTACATTGAATATGCACATACAACCCTAATCATAGCTTACAGATGTGGATTTCTGAGCACAACGTAGACAGATAATAAAGAGAATTCCTTCTGCCAAACAGCTTACTATCTAAATCCACATAATTTTACTCAACATGCAATCAGGAAACAGAAACACTATCATGGGAATTAACAGACCTGTCACACAGGTAAGATCGAGGCAGATAATTCAGAGTGTAAAGTATATTCATATAAACGACTTACCAAGTAATTTTGAGTAATGATAATTTGATAATTTGAAGGCACCCTCCCCAAGTTAAATTCATCAGATACTGAGCATTCTGGCTATAACTACCAGACACAAGTTTAAAACGGGGATATCTTTAAGCAGTTAAAATGACAAATGAGACACTTAAACACACTTTAAAAACACCAGAAAATTGGAAATCTGTAGGGAAAAATAAAAAAGAGCAGTAAACAGTTAATAGCAAATTGCAAAAAGCATCTCAAGGACTCAATCAAATATAGATGCAAAGTAAAAAAGAACAAAAAAAAATAAATCATTGCCCTATTTTAAAAATAAAGATAGATTGGTTAGCAAGAAGCAGGGTGGCTAAGTAGTTGCTTTGTCTGTTTTTACAAGGAAGGCAGATGGAGATCTACTAAATCTGGGATTGTTTCCCCAGAGGCAGTAACAGGAAAGCTAGAAAATGTACAGGCATATAAGATATCTGGTTATAAAATGTCAGATTCCCTTAGAGGAACCAAAACTCAAGACATTCATACAGCTGTGAATTTTAAATTCAGTAAGGAAATCAATGAAGTTTCAAAAGTCTTAAAAAAAAATACCTGATCCAGAAACAACTCTAAAGATCTTCTTTACTGGAGGGAAAAAAAAAAAACAAACAAAAACCCAAACAGGTGACAAACAAGGAACTGCATGCCAGTGGAAAACCTCTTAGAAAGTCTTTTGAAGCAATGTTGTGAGAAAATACCAGGAAAATATCCGTTTGATTAGGGACAGGGACATTGATTCAGACATGGAAGATCATACGTCAGTCATCATAGGGGCTTTCTTCACCATACTTTTTCTATGCATGAAAATAAGTGGTTAGACTTTTTTATTAAAATTCTATTATGAGACATTAATTTTGAAGACCATCGAAATGGGTGGAAATCTTCATGAACAAAAAAGCAAATATTTCTCAAGGCTTTTCTTCACATCTACATCATGCAAGGTTATTACTGTCTTGGAATGAGTAGAGTGCAAAGGAAACACAGAAGGCTGCCCATATTCAGTTAAAATGAAGAGAATATGAGCTTAGAGAGTCTGGGCCTGTGAAAGAAGACATGTTGAGGTAATAACTTAGAAACATCTCCCATTATAAGAAGAACTGGTACTTAATGGAGGGGAAATATTGAACTAACTGTACCTATAGTCTCTGTTTCTACATCTGGTCTCCAAATTTCTGAAGTCTTTTTTATTGAAACATTTCTCATCAAGGCTAACACTGAATAGGTTACTGGAGAACCCAGTTGAAAAGGGGTATTGGAAACACTTGGGTTTATTTCCACACAGGAGACTTGTGTAATGTGCCTTGGAAGTATTTCTTCTTCCTGTTGTTCCTTGTATTATTTACCTTATAGCATCACCAAAAAGGCAAATCAGCATTTGGAACATTAAGACACTAATTTCATATTTTGCATAGACTATCACAAAAAAAACCCTAACCCTATATTCATACCTCAAATGCCCTGTGGTGCTTAGAGGCAGCTTATTTTTGAAATGGGTGATACCAAAAAATTATTGAGCCTTAATTCTCATAAAAAGCGCAACAGCCAAGAAAAGGAAGACTTCCTCAAAGTAGGTAGTAGGCATTTCATATATAAAAATGGATTGGTGTGGAGAACTCAGCAGTTGCCTTGTTGTCTGGAAGAAAGAGGAAAAAATTACTTAGTTTTTTTTTGCACTATGTCTCTTACAGGGTAAATCATGTCTGTGAGCATTGCTTGAAATCTTCCAGTGGTGACCTCTCAAAATCTGATACAGAATGTCATCTAGCTTTAATATTGCTCTTCCCTTTGGCAGGAAATACTTCCCAGCTCTTGGGATATCCCTAACTGATTTTGGGTTGAGAGCATCCCTAAGGGGTTTGCTTTCACACACCATTCTGCATGAATCTATTCCTTTCAGTGACAAACTCTCATCACACTAACTCTGGGCTAAACTACGACAAGATGTTTACAATTCTGTGTTAAAAATTGTTGTTTCTGATGAGAACAGTTCTTTCAAAGACAGATCCAAGATATACTTTCACATAGTGTTCAAAACCATATACAATTATCTATCGGCCATTACATCTTTCTGTAGGAGGCTGATGGTTAGCATTCACTGAAATGTCTTATTTTTTAAAAAAGTAATTCATGACCCTACTGCACAGAAATGTATTTGTTCTGAAAAATGTTATAGTATTCACAGGGGTTCTTAAGCATTTTAATCTTAACAGTGAATATAGCGTGTGGTCATTGTAGACCACTTTTCAATTTGAGATTGAATAACATCTCTATGGCAACTACAACAGCTGCTTATATAGAAAAATGATATTGCGTGAACATAATATTCTTAGTTCTTTACAATAGGACTTAACGGTTGGATACGAAGAGAAAATTTCTCATTTTTTTCCCAGTCAGATATCCTGACAGATATTTTGAGATTTCTGAACATATATTGGAGACTGTTGTTCTATATTACAGGAAGTTTGTCTTGAAAAGGGCTAACAGACAGACAAAATATAATCAAATAGGAAAATATTGAATATTGCTAATGTGTGATCATACATGGATGTTCCTTTTCGAGATAATGAATTGGGTGTCTGACCCCAAATTGTGCCAGCTTGGATTTTTATTTTTTTTTTTTTTTGTGAGCTGAGTTACTGAAGGGGTTATGTACACTCACAATTCCTCTATAATTGGTCCAATGTTCCCAGTTTCAGTAGTGGATTCTTCCTACGGTGTCATTTATTCTGCCACTACAGAGTTGGACAAACTCAGAATTTCTGGGGAAAAAGAAATGTGCCCTGTTTTCAGCTTCTCTTTCTCCCTACAGGAGACATCAACAAATCTTTCAAAAACAATGATGCTTTAGAGTTCAAATTTCTTCTGAGCAAAAAGTTTGTGGTAGGTAAAGCACCAGAAGAAAGGCTATATTCATGTTTTCACAGGATGATTAATTCAAAGTCTGAAAATTTCCTGTCCTGAATTATAAAAGAACTTATTGAATATAAAACTGTAAACAAGGTATGATGTAATTCTTGATGGCATTAAGTAGCACTGCTCTTCTCCAAGTTAAAATACAGCAAGAAGGTTTTCTCCAATGTTAAATGTTTTTATTTTCCTTTCTGCAGAGAAACAACACATGAAGTACTGCAGGTTTTCCCGTTTGCATGATGTTCTGCAGGAAGGGGTATTTGAATTATAAAAGCTGGTACTAGAAAAATATTTATGCTTAAGTTTGTATCGATGTTAACGTTTCTGTCAGTTATAGTATTATTTTTTTTCCTATTAAGTACACAATTTGATGTTTTCTAGTTTAATGATTATTGCAGTTTACACACCAGAACTTAGCGGTGGTGCTCACTGTTCCGCAGCACTCGCTGTTCGGGCTGGCAGAGCCAAAGGCTGGGGAGCCTCACCAGCGGTTTGTTTAACTTTAGGAAACCCCTGTCGACCAGAGATTGATGGTGGGGTAAGGAAAGGAGGAGGCACGGTGTTCCACTGGCACGAGAAGTCCCAGAGGAGTCGGAAAACACCGAGGTAACTGCGACCGGACACCTCTGACTTCGCCCAGGGAAAACAGACACGCTGCGCTCCCGGAGGCCACGTCCAACGGCAGCCGGTTTCGTTCCCCCTCGCCGAGAGGCTCCCCGGGCCGGCGACGGGGCGGGGGCTGCGGCAGCACCCGGCGACGGAGCGGGCGACCCGGGGCGGCGTCAGGGCGGGCGGCGCTCAGCGAGCGGCGACCCGGGGCCGCCGCGCCGCGCCCAGCCCCCGCCGCCGCCGCCGGCCGCGCCTCAGCCGGGCAACGCGCGCGCGGCCACAGGTGCCGCCCGCCGCCACCGCCGGCGCGCGGGCCCCGCCCAGGCGGGCGAGCCCCCGGCCCGCGCGCCCCACCTGCGCGAGCCCGCTGGGGCGGGGAGGGGAGGGGAGGGGAGGGGGAGGGCTGCCGGACGCATGCGCCGGGACGGCGGCAGCGGGCGAGCCGCCGGGGTCCGGCGGAGTTGGGACGTGGCGACCTGGGTCCGGCCGGAGCAGGGCTGCCGCGCCCGCCCGCCGGCGCCTCCGTCCCTGCCTCCCTGCCTCCCTGCTTCCCTCCCTCCGGCCGGCACCTGAGGTAAGGGGCGGGCGGCGCCGCGGGGCTCGGCAGGTGCCGGCGGGGACCTTGCTCAATGTCACGGCGCGGCGGAGATGGGGCGAGCGCTCTGCGCGCCGGGGGTGCCCAGCCCGGCCCCGCCACAGCCGGAGCCCCCGGGCGAGCGAGCCCGCCCGCTCCGCGCCGCCGGGCGAACTTTGCCGGGGCGAGCGGCGGGGAGCGGGTTCCCCCGGGGCTGCCGCCCGCCCGGGCGGGGGGGCTTCATGGGCGCTTCTCGTTTGTTTCCAGAAAAGCCGTTTATTTCCAGAAAAGATAAGGCGCGCGGCTAAATAGGTCAGGGTCTTCAGCAGCGCACGTAACAGTTTTCCTTACCTCGGAAAGGTACGGGGCTTTGAGGCTAGACGGAGCTCTGTTCTCCCTACATACTGAGTGACTTAAAAAAAAAAAATAGTTGCATGAACATAGCTCGGCTTTCTTGTTTTGTAAATCACGCCGACTTTGGAAAGGTAAATTTCCCCAGCAGACGAGGAATTAACCTACATGAAGGAGTCATCCTTGATGAGCTAATTACCCGTGATAAGTGTAAGTGCTTGTCTTCACAAGCTTCTTCAGCACAAGCCCGTGGATGGCGGTGGCATGCTTAAAATGTTGAACTTTAAGTTCTGGTGACACTGTGTTTTAAATCACATAAAGGAGAGGTAGGTGCAAGGTTGTGTTTTCTGTGGGTACAGACATGAAATTTCCTTGTTTCAGAGGAATTGTCAGAATATTCATGCATGTGTGAATGCTTGTGTTTGTTTTCTGTGGATTTTTGACTCCTTAACAAACTAGGGAACTCTGTTCATGGGTTTTAAATCTTCTGGGCACTACATCTTTATTGTTAATCTTGAGTGGAAAAGTTTGTAGTGGAAAAGTTAGAGAAGTGTGGCACTGTGAGCACTTAAAAGTTTAAATAAAACCTCAAAGTCAACATTTAACTGCAGCTAACTACTACTTACAGGGGGAGAAAGATGGTAGTTTTATTTCCCATCCTCTTTGCTCCCGTCTCAGTGATGTCTTTCACAAAGTATAAAAATGAGGTGCAAAACAAGTCCTCTGTTACTGTCAAGAATCTGTAGGTTTTCTTATCTGAATGAAATGTAGTATGAAATGGCAGTGTAAAAACCCTAAGTTGATGGGGATGCGTCTGTGTGATTGCGATAGCTGTAGATCTGGACTGCAGCTCCAGAATGAGAGGCAATGGTCGGACACTGCTGAGGTGCCCAGGCTGGTGAGCGCGGGAAGGACGTGCTCTTCGAAGCTTCTGCTTCTCACAGCAGCATCGTACTCACCAGTGGATGCAGCCACCCCCTGCCTTGTTATTTCAGTTCTGAAAAGGAGAAAAAGGTGTCTCTTTGTGCAGTCCAGAGCTGATGCTAGACGAGTTTGAATGGATTATGCTGCTTCTCCTTTTTCAAATAAGTATTCTTACTACTTCTTCCAACTTGCCAGGTCAGTAGACTGATTAGAGGGAGGGATGAGGTTTTTCTTCTTTTTGATTGCTAAGGTGTTCGTCCATGGCCACAGACTTTTTTCAGGTGTTTGGTCTCGCCAAGTGGGTTTTCTCTACCTTACACTTTTTCCAGTGAGCAGGGATTGATGTGATTGTGTGAACCCTAAGGCAGAAGAGAAACTGAGAGTTGTGAAATTGGTCACATTACTCACTTTTTTTTTCTGTTGCTTGATTAAATAATCCATAAGGTAGTAAGAAATTAGAAAGGAAATGATCCTCTTGCATGGTACCTTCACTAAGTTACCAAATTCCTGGTTTTTTTTTTCCCCTGAATTAATAATATAATGGATGCTTGATTAAACTTAAAAGTGTTAAACAAAACCAACTGGTGTGAAGAGAGACTGCTGTCTTGCCTCTTTCTGCGCTGGCAGGAGCTGTCCATTGCCCCGCGCTCCCTCTGCGCCGCACGCTCTCACCCTCTCACCAGGGATGGGTGTACTCCTAGCAGCCTCAGTCTCTCTTAACCAACTGCTCTCAACTGTCTGCGTCTCTTTTTTCCTCTTTTGGATTTCTTCAGCTAAGTTTTAATTGAGAGGATGTCTTCCTACTAGAGTACAATTGCTCTGGGGTAAGGCGGTATAAAAGCAGGAAAAAGCCTTGTGGAAGATAATCTTTTGGGGAGTGTAGGCTTGTTAGTTAATTAGCTCTGCAAGTCCTAGGATTTCAGACAGCAGTGAGAATTGCTGCATAAAACATAACAGATGCTTAACCGTCATTGCATCTTTGCTCTTCAGGTTATCACAAGGGACTGGCTTGAGAATATTTGCTCTAAGAGTTTGAGAATTTATGAAATGAGGCATTAGTGTTATTTTAAAAGTGAACATATGGTACAGCTGTGGTAGTCTCAAATCCTGAAACATTTGTCAGGCTGCGTTGGGATGTAACAGAGTATGGAACTGGAGTGCAAGGCTCTCTAGGGTGGCTCAAATATGCTGCAAAGCTTAGGTCATCTGTAGTTAATGGGAAGAAAAAGATGACTTTGCAGTCTGAATGGCTTGCTTTTTCAAATACTGTTATCGCTTTGTTATATGCTTTAAAATGACTGAAATTCTTTGAATGTCAACCTGTAGCAGATAAGTATTTTAGTCCTGTAACTTTTGCATTTCATTCATAAAATTGTGATACTTAATATATGTCACCCATCAAGACACAAATGTGAATATCTTATCTGATGTATTACCTGTATTACCTCTGATGCAGTGAAGGTAGAGGCAGATGTTAAATGCCACAATATCCCAGTTAACAAAGGGGAAATTTAGCCAAATCCATGGACTGCACTTGTGTCTTTTATCCTCAAGCTGATGAATGCACAGGGAGTTGAAGGAATTATGGTAACTTCACTCTGCTGTGTGACCATTTCCCTCTAACTCTGTAGGCTGGTAGATTTTCACCAGACACTCTGCTTGGCTAACTTTACAGATGCAGTTCAAATGTTGGGTGAAGGGCTGTTTTCTATTGTTATTTTGTCCACAAGGGCAAAAATGTAAAGATTCTTTTCAAAGGTAAAATTTCTCTTTTTACGGCAGCTTCTCAGAGAGTGCATAATCTTACTATAGGAGGTGTATGGTTTTAATTATTTAACAAATAACAATGTTTTTAAAACAAAACATCTAAAACATTTTGAAAACTTGTATCCTAAGGATTATTAAAAATGTTTTAAATAAAATTAATGTTTTCTCATTTTACGTAATACACAGAGCAAACAGGGGAATTATGACAAAAATTGTATCTGCACAGTGCACTCATTTGATGTCATTTTCTACATAGTTGGAGAAAGTGCTGCACAACAGTATGTAGTAGTCTAATACAGTTACGTTCAGTGGAAGCATTTATCACTAAGTCAGCATTGCTTAATTTATGGCATCAATAATATGTTCGTAAAAATAACAAAATACTTGGTAATTTGTTTTGATACAATGTGGCTTGTGATGACTGGACATCAAGGTCTTACCCTGCCAAAGAAAGCCTTTTTTCTTATGCCCTGTAATACATCACATTTCACGAAGTTGAGCTAATATTTCCAAGAGTGATGAATCATGCCCATTAACTTTTGCAATTTGATTTTTTTTTTTCCTTTCTAGATGAATGTTTTCATCAGATCATCTGCAATAATTCTTTTGAATTTCTCAAATGTAAAGCATAGAATCTTAACACGTACATTGTACATTTTGCATGCAACTGTGATTTTTCTTATGTATTAGCTAAAGCTGACATTGCTTTCTATAAACATATTAATTGACATGTTAAAAATTCATTAGAGAACCTGAGCTGCCAAGGCTTGTGAAAGTAGAAGCCTTGTAAACCAATCTAACTGTATCAGTGCAGTTCCAGTCCTTCACTTATCAATATTGGTACCTTACCAATTTGCTGCTGTTGATCTGCTAGATGGATCTTGTAACGACAGGTGTTGCTAATACGCATCTAGGCACCTTAGAACTGTGCGGTTTACATTGTTGATGATTATTTGGATATGAGCAAGTTAGGCTGTTATGAAAACATTGCTAATACTTCATTCCTCAATTATCCAATAGCGCTTTTTAAATTGACAACATCTTTTTTTTTTTTTTTTTGGAGTTAGATGCTTATAATAAGGAATTTAAGGTGTGATTTAGCTAACCATGAGTACAAGTAGAAGCGTTAGACAACTGAAGTCCTTTTTGCCTCGGTTTATATACTTACATCCTTTTCAGTTACATAGCCTTCTCTGCTGAAGTGTTTAATAGGTTCTAAAATTTTGTGAGTCCGCCTTGAACACAGAGACTGCATAAATAGGTTTCAGTTTACAAACAGGTGAAATGCACTTTCTTCTGTGGCAGAATGCAGGATCTGCATAATTATGCATTTTGGTTCAAAATTTTCTAGACCTTTTCTGGGTAATTTTGCTGTGTGATAGGGTAATGGGTTGTTGTATTGGTAAAATGCTATGAATCTGGAATATACTGGACAGCGTTTTATTACTCTTGACTTTTTATTGGTAAACTGTTTGGTGCAGACATGCAAGTGCTGAAAATACAGAGGACTTGGGGCACACCTGTGACTAAGTTGTTCATTCTGCATGTGAAGTAGGGTAATCTTGTCGCCTACAGCTCACTGAATCGCAGAGAGATGTCTCACAAAGTCTCCTCTTGCAAAAAAAAGCCACAAAGCCCAAAGCCAGTCCACTCTGTGATAATATGACGACACTCACCCCATTACTTGCATCTATGTGGCAGGGAAGGTGATCCTTGGAAGACTGTGTCTTGTGTATGAAGGAAGACTATGTAACTGCTTACTACAGGCACTGAAGAACAACTCTGTACCTGACTGAAGTGATAGGGTTAAAGTCAGGAAAGCAAAGTAAAATTAACTGAGGGTGAACCTTGAATTATATTGTGATGTTAACGCATACTTTTTTCTTTTTCTTTTTTTTTTTTATTTTTTTTTTTAATATGCTGTGGTATTTTTATGGTTTGTGAGGCTTTTGGTGCATCATGGTAGCCAAGATGCTGCCATTCTACAACCAGTGTCTTCTCATGCCGAGCAATTCATAATCGATTTACTCGGTGGTGGCTGGTGTAGTGCTGATTCCCAGCAGAGGATGCCACCTACTGAATCTTTAACACTACTCAGCATTACTAAACTTGTAAGATCTAATGAATTTACAGCCTAAGTGGTTATGGCTGTAGGCCATATTATTTTCTTGGTATATACTTGTGCAGGTACCAGAAAGTTAAATGTATGGTAGGAGATTTTGTTAAACAGCTGATGCTGTTGAGTTTTAATTTGACACTTCTCAGTACATCTCATTTAAATACAGTAGACTATCAGGTCTCCTTAGTCCTATTAGAATTTGATACAATTTCAAAGATTAATTGGTGTAAGGATCAGTGATGTGACAGCCAGCATTAGTACAGTATACTTCAAAACAGGAAGAGAGGAAAAAAGTCTAATGTGACTTTCATGTAACTTGATTTACACTTTTACTGTTTATTTGTAGCTATCATAATTTTGAGCTTTAAAAATTAGCTTGTTTTCCTAAGCCAGGGGAAAAGTTTTTGAGCATAGAGACTCATTATCAAGATGTATCCCAGAGAAGATGATAAGATATGAGAAGATGGGTAAGATATTAAGTAAACAGTCTCAAAGTTCTTACTCTGCTCTGTGCAGCCAGACTTCCAAAAAAAGTATAGGAACCTCCTAATGGGATTTTATAATGGAAATGCTAATAAAAGCTAGCAGAGGAGTACCTAGTCTCTATCTTTGCATGACTGCATATGACAAAAAAAAATAAAATTGCATAATCTTTCTTCCTTTGGCCACCTGCTAATAACTGGATAGTGAATTTTTTACTTGGAATTGCAAATGCATGTAAGTGCCTAGATGCATTTCATCTTTCTTTTAAAATGAGATTATTTAATACATGTTACTAGTTAAGATACCACCTTATAAATCAGTGTCGAAGCCTTATAGAAAAAGATTCTACCTTTGCCCGTTTCTGCAGTCTGTTATCTGCAATGCAGGTGCTGTCTATGCCAGACAGCTGCATATTTGGTAAATTGTGGGGCCTGTGTATAGTCAATATGTCTGATGCTTAACTTGGTCTCTTGTTAATCAGAGAAACAAGAATACTCATATTGCAGACATCAAACAGCATTAAGACAACTGAAAAGTTGCAAAGTTAACTATTTGAAAATTAGGAAATGCCAGAAAGTGTTGTCTATACAACCTTAACTGAACCTGTTGGTGTGACTAATAGCAAATAATTTTTTTTTTTTTTTTTTTTTCTGGGGGACTCTTGTCAGACTTTGTGCACAGGATAGGTAATACTTGCTGACAAATGATTCTTTCTGGATCTTTTTGTGCGTGGCTTGTCACTTGAATGTTATTCTGAGAAGGTGGGCTTTTCACTGGTGCTCAGCCTATAGTAGCTATGTGATTCAGAAACAGGAAAAAAAAAAATAAAGAATTAATCTTTGCAACACATAAGCGAATGGCCTTGTCCCAACATAGGCGGGGAGCTTCAGCACAGAGAGAGGTTGTCAGCAATGTTAGATGCTCAGTTTGAGTCATGGGGACTGGTACGTCAACGCTTGGAATGATGCAGTGCGTGTTCACAGCAGAGCTGCTGTTGCCTTGGACGGCAGCATCAGCCTTCAGCACTTCTGTAAACTAGAGCTCGCAGTTACCAATTTAGGCTCCTAGAAGGGGCATGCGCAATTAGTGATTGTGGAAGGATTGATTTAAGCAACTTGCCTAGCATTACTAGCAGCTCTGTGGTAGAGCCCAGGCTATGAATTCTGCACTGCAGCATTCAGGTGCCTTAACCTCGAGAGAATCTTTTTCTCTTGCAATCTACTTTTCTTCCAACTGCTACTGCAAATGAGGTAGTTTTTTTCAGGAGGTAGCTGTTCTTATGACTTATGTTGATTGTCTCGATTAATATCCAGTCTGTGAGGAGAGGAAAAAAAAAAAAAAAAGAACCCCAAGCTATACAATCCATAAAATTTATCCTAAGGAATAATGGTAAATCCTGAATTTTTCATCAGTGCTTTTCAAATGTTTAGGTCCAGAGACTGGCTTCTGGAGCTTATGGAATGACTGAAGAAAGGAACTTTGTACCACTACGACTACTATGTGGCTTGATGTGCTTTGTCTGAGTCCACTGGTATTTGCTCAGATATCGTCAAATCCCAGTCTGGAGGACTTCAGCACATTCTTTTAGGCAAGTGACATCAGAAGCAGCAGAACCTTATTAGAGACAGTTTTGGGCAGGCAAAATGGAGTTACGACACTCCTAGTCCCATAGATAATAGGAAAAATGTGAAATACTCCAACATACAGGTAGGGATGTTTGGTGCTATTGCCTTATTTTATGTAATTAAACTGCTCAAAATTAATATAAGTTGTCTGTAAATGCATAAAATAAACTTTGAAGGTGGAAATCACTCTTCTTTTAGAAGTATCTGAGACTACTGTAGCTTTACGGTTCTAGGTTTGAATATGACTAAATCCGTTGTACTCCGGACCCCTTCTCTACCGCAGGCAGGTGACATGCTGTGGAGCAAGCGATATTCCTGAAAGGCTAGACAAAGAGATGCCTACACTGGCATTTTCTTTCTCTTTCAAACAGGTTTGAGAAAACATTTCAAATCAAATTCTGCTGTCTTTCCTCAGCATGTGGGTTAGTCTCACCAACCCAAGAATGCTACAGAAATAGCTTATGAAACCAGACAATGAAGCTTTACAAACTTCAGCAGGCATCAAAGGAAGTTGTGTTTATCAGTAGTAACAAATGTTGACAGAACTAATGTCAAAATTTGATTATATTTTCAACTTCATAATTTGCTTGTATTGTCAACTATGTTGCAATGCCATATACTAACTCTGTAAATTTGATGAGTCTCAATTGTCCCTTACTAATTACAATTTATTATGTAACTCAAGTAGGGAGGAGAAAGTGAGAGGCAGCAAAACAGGAATGCTGTAATGCTTGTTTTTAACTCTTCCAGTGAATTTGCATTAGCCAATATTTCTGTATGTAACTTGGTGGTGGTTTGTTACTGTAGTTTAAAAGAGCTGGAAAACCCTCTGCCCCTGAAGGAACCTCTCTTATGTGTTATTTTTAGCTCTCAGATGCTTTTCATCTTGCTTTCTTAACTGTAAATTAGAATAATGATCAAGCTTCTGTATGGGAGTTTTGTAAGAAAGGATTTGAATTTCCTTCTCCATCTGTAAAGCGGACCTCTAGATCTTGAGCAAGGATAGGAAAACTTCCTTCTTGTTCAGAGCAAAAGATTTATACTGACCTGATTTGGTGAATGTTTAAAAAAGAAAAAAGTGCACACGCTGGCGTTAAACCCCAGATGACGTGACACAGAAGGGCTGCAAGGAGTCTGTGGCTGACAGGAGTGCGTGGGGTTTGTAATCTCCACACGCAGCACCACGGCTGCTTCCTGCCTCGTGCGCTGTACGCAGTGATCAGAGGGGTTTCTTTACCATGCGGTTGTGATAACTACGGAGCTGTCACGGGGAGCTAGGAGTCAACAGCATGTTTCATGCTGAGCGTGGGGTCTTGGCAGTTTTGCTTTTGTACAACAAATGTGTTTGTAATATCAGCAGGATGTTTTGTATGGAGTGACTCTTGTTTTTATAGAGCTGGAGGTAACATTTTGTGTGACGCTGCATTAAAGTTTTTACTGTTTCTGATTATGTATCTTTGACTATATTTTTTTAATCTGTTCCTGTCACTTATTGTTATGTTGCAACTGTCATGCTGCTTCTTCCATCTTATGAGAACCCTCAAATTCCTTTCATGTCAATGAGTTGCTGCAAAAAAAAGATATATTTTGAAGTTGCTTATAAGGTTGAAGTAGCTGGCACTGGGCTATGAAAGTGTTTTGTGTTGTTTAAAAGGATCCTTTCAGCTTGCATTTCTGAATGGGCTAGTTTACAAAAACAGGCATTAGTGGTTTCTTTAAGCATTGTCAGAAGTCTCTCTAGAATGCTCATTACTAGGATTTGTATTTTATGTTTTTCCAAAAAGCCATAGGCAGAACTTAATTCACTTATCAGAGTACTGCAAAATGCTTCTTAGAGTTACTAAGATAGTGTGAAGATGAAAAACTTCCATGAGATTCCTTGGGATCCTTCAGGTTTGAAGGTCACAGAAGACAGAGCTGTGGCTTTGTGCGCTGACCGCAGGCAGCCCTGCCTGGCCCTTGCTGCTTCTCCCTGATAATGCTCCTGATCATCCTCCACACCTGCCTCTTTGTTGTCCTCTCAGGCAGCGTAATGCCTTGGTCTTTGGCCCTTCCTTCAGTAGTTGTATTTCTTGGCTTTCTAATTTCTTGACCCCTGCATTGGCTTGGTGAGTTTAGTGTTTGACCTCCCTGTGTATCTGCTCCACATCCCCCATCCTGATTGCAGCCTAGCTCTACAAATTTGCAAGAGTGGCCAGTGACTTGCTGGGATATGTGGGATACCTGAGTAAAATGTAAATCTTCAGATGGATGCTGCCCAAATTTTAATAAAAATGTTTTTGATCCCCTTTTCCTGTCAGTCAAGCCTGAAATAAAAGCATTTTATTAAAAATTTGCCTTCAGTAGAATAAAAGAAGAATGCTCATTATTTTTAAAGCTTACTTGTCAAACTTGTGCATACATTGAACGGAAAACATTTGTTCTTCCTTATTTTAAGCTATTTGGTGGGAAACCAAAGTTACAAAAATGGAGTATGACTGCCATATAAGCACTTGACTGTTCCTTGCAGTTACGCATTATTGAGACTGATGAATATGTATATTTTAAAACATACATAGTTAATAATTTGACTTTTCTTGCATTCCATGAATTGCTTGAGTAGCTACAATTATTAGATCGCTAAAAAGAAGGTGAAGAAGAAATAAAAATAAAACATAGATCCATATGTCTAGAAAATCCTTTAGAGAACAAGCTCTTTGAGTTGGAGGATCATCCTTGCGCTGTATTTTTGTATGGCCTTGGTGTAACGGGTTTCTCACCTGCTAACGGATGCTCTAGGTGTCACAGTAGTATTATGCATACTTAAAAGCTCTCTTGTGTTATGAGAGAGATAAATATATATTTCAGTTAACACGTCTGCATCAGATTTACCTCTAACCCTTCAAAGAAGATCTTTTACCACATAATTGCATTGACTGAGAAATCTGGTAGCAGGAAACAGATTGTTTTTTTCTCAAGTCAGCCATACCTTACTGGCAAAGGAATCCTGCAAATAGCCTGCAGCGCTCGCACTCAACTGCTAGGTTTAGGTGCTCTGGATTAATACCTTGCCTTAGTGCAAGTAGAGATTTCTTGGGTTGTCAATTTCTGTCTTCAGAAGCATAGGCGTTTGCTCTAATTGAAAAAGAAAAATTGCCTAAGTTCAAAGACTGTATACAAGACTGCACTGCAACACATGTGTACCAGGCAGAGTTAAGTCTGTTATTAAAAAAGAAAAAAAGTCTGACTTAGGGTTTCACAGGGCTTCCATGCTAGGAAATTAAATATCAATGTCCTTCAGATAGTAATGCTGACCTCCTGGAGGAAAATACCTGTCTGCTTGAAATGTCTTTTAATATTTGATAATATTTTATACAAAATATGGCCAATTTTAGAGCTCTCTGATATGCAACAATGCAAAATTATATGCTTAGCTGACCCTTTAATTAGCTTTCATTCTGTCTCACATGATTTATACCTCCATGACTCCTATGTAAAAATTATATATGACAATGAAGTGGAAAGCTAGAATGGATTCGCACCTCTAGTTGTTTAATGGTTTCCCCTAGCTAGATGACTGGTCTACTGGAGGAGAAGAAAGCAGCTGTAAGCATCTTCTCATTTATTATGTAAGGGTATAAAAGTCTGTGTTGCAGTGACTTATGGTTGTTTGCCTCCTTGTCACATATACAATTCATTGGAGCGAGGAGGGAATCTGGCTCTTCCATAAAGCATAAAAACAGCAGGTAAGAATAGAAATGCAGATGCAATCTTTCTTGTTCAAACTTAAGTTTAATGCAGCCGTTTCACGTACTTGGAATCTAGCTCTAACTTTTTCCTGATACCAGAGAAATAGCATTACAGTGTGATTTAATTCCAGTAACGGGATGGAAAACCCGTAGCAGACCAACTGTTTTTTGTTAGCTAAGAAGTTTTGGGGAGAGTTTTTTCAAATGGCTACTTTGACTAGTTATGTAACTTTTTTGAAGAAAGAGGTAATTGTTTGCTCTACTACTCTTACATGCGAAGTTTCTCTAGTTATGTTTCTGTTAGTTTCAGAATATTTATCTTTACCACATCTTTGATAGGGTGGTTTTGTTATTTTTAACTACAGTACTGTAAACTCACATTAGTTAATTCTGGATTCTGAATAGTTTAAATGGTCCAAGTGTGTCTTCTGGAGTGGGGAGGGGAAAAAACCAGGGATATCACAGAAATGAACTGACTTCAGCCTTGTTTTGATCTCCAAAGGTCATTTGCTTTCTGTTGGGGCAGCTGCTTTCAGTAATCGCTGAGGGAAGCTGTCTGAAATAGGAGTGGAGTGAGAGGTCCTTTTTATTTTGCTGTGCAGCTGCTTAGTTTAAGTTCAAGAATTGTCACCTTCTGCCAAGAGTGCAGTAACATTACAGGTATACCCATTTCTAGCATCTGTGTGGGACACAAACACACACATATTTAATTCAGAATGTGTTGTGATCTATGGGCATTTCCTACATATTCCAGGAAGAGCCCATTTCTTATTTAGTCTGTCATTCTATCTCTGTGGAGCCACAAAGGCTAGGCTCTTAGCCTCTTTGACTCTTTGCTGGCTCGCATCTGAGAGTTGTGGTCTGTCCCGAGAGGTCCATCCTTTTTTTTTTTTTCCTTCTTCTTGTTCCCTTTTATGAAGTTTGGACTTACTGCTGTTAATCTTCAAAGAACTGTGTGGTACTTTTGCAGTTTGTACGATACCGTATACAGGAACTACTGAGTTGGGAAGTGAAGACAGTTACCTACTCCCATGATGGGAGATAAGGTTTCTGACATACATGTTAGGGTTCACAGAGGGTAACGTTTTGCTATTGCCAGGTGTTTATTCATTAATTATTTAATGATTTGTAGAATTTACAAGGTCTTTCCTCAAATTTCTGATCACTTTCTCATATTCATAAATATTTCTTCAATGTTTGTGGACTTTACAGTCTCTTCTGGAAGGAGCAGTCTCTGGGACAGCTGCTCTAGAATTTTTAGGTATCTGGGAAAAAAATAAAAACACTCCTCCTCTTCCAAGTGTCCTGCAAGCACTGGCAGTGGGTCTAATTGTGCAAGTGGGTTCTGTGGGTCATTGTCGTATTTGTATTTTTAGCTGCTGAGCACTGGACTCTCATGGTTCTTGTAAATGTCAGTAGAACAGAAACTGTGACTTAGAATCATGGAATGGTTAGAATTGGAAGGGACCTTCAAAGGCCATCTAGTCCAACCCCCCCTGCAAGGAGCAGGGACATCCCTGACTAGATCAGGTTGCTCAGAGCCTCATCCAGCCTGGCCTTGAACGTTTCCAGGGATGGGACTTGCCATTTTACAGTTTCAGTTTGTGCTTACTTCGTGATTGCTGTTAAGATAACAGAAATACAGTAGTAGAGGAACTACGCAGCCTTCTGAAGTTGTGGCAGAGCTTGAGAAATTAGCGAACAGCAAAGGTTACTGCTCTTGGAAATGTAGATCAGTCCTCTTAAACTCTATTTTTGGTGATGTGTTAGCTTGTAATTCTAGAAGTGAATTATAGAAGCTTTTCTAGCACTTCTGAAATTGTCGCAACTTCTGTGAAGTCTCAAACAAGCTGTAATTTCTGCTAGATCTTTTGAGGAGACTGGTTTATAATTTGTAATAGGGATTTTACTCAAAGTACAAGGAACATCAAAAGAGCCATTTCCACATGAGAGTAAGAAATGTGTGTGCCATTTACTGAATAATCCTGGAAGTACTCACTGCCAGAATGGCAAATTTCACCACGCAATCCCCCTCGTGCCCTGTGTGCTGCTAAATAAGATGATCTGCCTCACTCCTCTCAAATCTTGAGGGAGGCTTTTCAAAGGTTTATGTGTCAGGCTTGTGTCTCAGTTGTAAAACAGTATTTTGGCAGTGGTGGTGGTTCCTAATTCTCTGTGCGCATGTGTGTTAGCTTGCTCATCGCTGCGAGGTAGGCTGAGGTCACCTGCTGAGAGCAACTCTGCATGTGAATGAGGATACCCTAAGAAAATGGACTTTCTCTTTCTAGTTTAGGTCATCTACTAGGAAAGAGTTTTACTTAATCTGAGATAAAAGCACCTGTGCTGAGGTATTGTAAGTAAACTTGTTTAGATTTGCATAAGGTAATAGCTGCAGATGTTGTTAAGATCATTTAGTACCTTAATTTTTCTTTGGGAATGTTTTATCCAATTCTGACTCATCCTGGCTTAACTTGAGATATGATCAGTTATATTTTACAAGGTGATATGTTTTATAGGGAGCTGGTATTTTAGTTGGTATTTTAGCTGGTATTCTTCTAGGTAAGAAATATAAACGTTGGTGAATATGTGAATATAATAGGGTGACTCTGGTATCATCTCTGTAGGAAGGTGTTTGCATGCTTGCTGTCACCATGAGGTTATTACTGAACTATTCAGTTGTTCTTGTTCCTGACTGTGGCATTTTTTGACATACAGATACATTGATGTACCTGGATCCAATCATGCAAATATGTTTGCATCTGTGGGTCCCTCCTTTTCTAGGGAGATGGTTGCATGCTCACTGATCCACCTGTGCAGAGGCATTTGTGAGATCAGAGCCTAAGCGTATTACTGTTAAATGTAATTAGATGTTAGACTCACACTGTAGTGCAATTTCTTCCAAGTGTCACCCAAGATTAACTGAAGAACAGGAATGATTGAGGACACTAACTGCTGAATCCTTGGAAAACCACTCTGAAGAGGTGGACTTTTTAAGTTGAGAGCTGGCAGCTGTGGGGGTATTGGCATCTGGGCTATTACCATGTGTAACTCCTTGCTGAACAAGGAGTTTTAAAATGCTGCTCCTTGTCTCTGCTTTTAAACAATAAATATTTTTTCCTGTGAAATAATTTGATCAAAAAGTAATATCTAAGTATCAGTGTACTGATTATTTGATGTTGATTTTGTATATCTGAGTGGTGGTGCTTGCTGATAAATCTTTCTACATAAGAAATTTAGAATGACTATCTAAAAGGCAGGGTCAGTATGATCAAATCCAATATTTCTCAACTTGAATGAAATATTCTATTAAAACAACAAATGGTGGATGCTGCACTGGCACTGTTTAGGCTTGCTGTGTTTTAGGAACCTTGGGATTAGTGTTTATCTGTCCCATAAAGGACACAAATCATTTAGATTAGAAGTAATCTGATTGTATTGAAGTACAAATTATAGCACAAAGGCCATTCAACTGGGTTAAGTGACCAGGGTTGGTAAACACCATATGACTGCTGATTGGTCGATGAAAGAGTATTAACTGAAAGATAATGATGGATTTTAATCCAAATCTCTAAAGCGCAACAGCTGTAGTTCCCAAATGAGTTCACTCACCAACAGAGTTTTAGGACACCAATTTATTTGTCCCCAACTATTTCTCTTGCACAAGAATTAATTTGAAATATAATTCATTATTCCTGTATAGAATATAGCTATTCCAAACAGCTTCCCTTGATTAGATTTCTATTCTACTTTTTATGCACACTGGAGAAATGGCAGTGGTTTTATTTAAGTGTTCTGTAGTATGCAAGGGTAAATTGTTAGTGTGATTTCGTTTAGGAAAATCAGCTGCTGTTCTGCCTTGTTTGTGTCTTTTATCAACATAGTATGAAGTCTGTTTAAGTTTGGGGTGTTTTTTTGTTTGTTTGTTTTTTAAAAAAGCAAACTAGGTAATTGGTATTCTATATGAACTTGTTTCCAGAATGCTTACTGATGTTAATGCCTAAGAATGGCAGGTAATTTATTATCACTGATAATAAACTATGTGAAGTTGTTTAGTGTGTTTTGTTTCAGAGGGTCTGTATGTAATTTAAAAATGAAATTTGCATCACTAACAATGAATTTATGATATCCTGACAGTGCGAAGTGGCAGCTGTTTAGGAGTACAAGGTAACATTGTTTAGGATGTGAAATGAAAAATTTAGGCAGGCTGTATTTATTAACGACCTCGGTGTTGAGGCTATACTCCTTTTTTTTTGTTTGTTTGTTTGTTGTTGCAATAAGAACTTTGGTTGCAAAGTTTCAGATTCTCTCTTGAATTTTCCCCCCAAATTTGTGCTTCCCTTGAAATATGTATGTTCATTAAAGGAATGAGACAAATGACTGCAAAAGGAAAGTAATTTACCTTTGTGATTCCGTGGTCCCTCTGTCTATCTGGTTTGGGAAGGTCAACAACAGAACAAATAAAGTGGTCCTGAATTATTGTTTACAGTCCAAGCAGTCAGGCACAGGAAAAGGAGTTAAGCTTCTATAAAATCATGCTGTTTTATCTTATCTCTCTTCATATCTAGAAAATGTGCATGATTTTACCATTCCTCTATTGTTTTTCAGGATTTATTCAGATAATCTAGATAAGATATGCCCTCATGCCAGGAGCAGGCATTAGATCAGCCAATGTACTGATTGTACATTGTAGCTACAGATTGTTTTGAGACCAAAAATGAAGTCATTAGTACCTAAGTTGTGTTTTGTCCTTTTGATCTAGACACACTTAATGCTATAGCAAGTGTAAGTAGGTATGGATCTTGTCCTTTGATTTTACAGTATAATTCAAAATGCAGTTAGGAAAACTTTAGCTGGTACAGAAGTTATTGCTGAATACCTTTGCAGAACTGGGATGACATTGTTCAGTACATGTTGAAAGGAGATCTTGAGCGCGGTTACATTATAGCAGTCTGAAATGCCTTTAGAAAATCATGACAAAAAACTTGACTTACCTCTGCTTGGTTTTGAAGACTGTGAAGTCTCTAATTTATGTTCCTATAAATTTAATAAATATTGCTTAGCTATTGAAATGCAGGAATTATTTTTCCTGAAAACTTACCTCTGCTTGGTTTTGAAGACTGTGAAGTCTCTAATTTATGTTCCTATAAATTTAATAAATATTGCTTAGCTATTGAAATGCAGGAATTATTTTTCCTGAAAAGCTGGATAAAACAGACTTCCAATAAATGGTAACTATAGTGCAGGTGCTACCTTGAGAGTGAAAACTATTTGAATATTGGCTTGTGCATTTGGGTAACAGGATGTCTGTTTTACTACTCTATCATGGAAAGGGTAAAGTGAGAGTATCTGAAAAAGTGCCCCTACCTGTTTTATATATGTGTGTGAGTGTGTATGCTTGTCCCAGCACTAGCAATGGGATATAGTGGTGTCGTGTCATGCTTGCTTAGGAAGTTGTGCAAGAATTTTGTCTGTCCAAAGTTAGGATAGGATAGAGTAACCTGTTAAATTTTGTTTCTTATGTTGACAGAATAAATGTGTCATACAGCTTTTAACATTTTGGATTTCATTAATTCCCAGGTGATTAGCTGTGTGAATTTAGAGTTTATGAAGCTGGGCAAACCCAAAGGTGGACATGAGATTTCTCTGTGTGCTCTGGTTACGTTTGGGAATTTTTGCAGTGTGAGGAATGTAAGCCTGGGCCACTATGTGCATTTTATTGACTTTCTCATTGCATACTAGTGACTGATCCATACCTTCCTCCTGAGAATTTGTCATGATTCAGCACAAACCTTGCATATCTCTAGGGGTGTCTTGGTTTCAGCTGGGACGGAGCTAATTTGCTTCTGAGTAGTTGCTGTGTTTTGGATTTAGCATGGGATTTGGTATGTGAACAATGTTGATAATACACCGATGTTATTATTTGTTGCTAAGAGATCAAAGACTTTTCACAGTTTCCCAGGTTTTGCTAATGTGCAGGTGCAAGAAGCTGGGAGGGGTGTAGACAGTGCAGTTGACCCAAACTGGCCAAAGGAAGTATTCCATACCATAGACGTCATGCCCAGTATATAAGTGGGGGTTGGCTGGGGGGCAATTTGCTCTGTCTTGGGAAATTCTGTTCCGAGATCTGAGTGGTGAGAAATTGTGCATTGTTCATTTTACATATTCTATTATAATTATATTTTATTACTTATTATATTTTATTATTTATTATTATAGTTATTT
>WHYT01017138.1:45795-56547 GCA_009806455.1 Tetrax tetrax | reverse complement strand
TTTTTTTTTTTTTTTTTTTTTTTTTTTTTTTTTTTTTTGGAGAGTCTTCCTTAGTCTTCAAAAATAAAGGCTGAGGAAAGAGGAAGGTTGTGGGAAGATGGGTGAGGAGGAAACATCTGCCTTCTGATGCATTTATGGACTGCACACACCAGGGAGAGAGAAACTTTAAACCATCAGCCAGCGTTGGCCCAGAACAACTGACTGGAGATCATCCTGGAAAACCCTGTATGGCCAAATACAGGTCTGATTGTTGGAGCTTTGTCCTGGCCGAGGTAATGAGGACTGGACTTGAAGGTCTTTTTTTAAGTCTTGTATTTCTTACAGTGATAAAGCATAGCAGCAGCACAGGTCTTGATCAAGTGCATGACTGAGAGAACATTCAATGCTCCTCCCTAGCTTCCAGAAATATTGTCAGCTCTGAACATTCAAAAATCTTGTCAGGTCCTAGAATAAAATTGAAATTGGTTTCTCTTTAATTCCCTTGTAGTTTTGAGCCTTTAGGGTTCATGTTTTCAGTCATCTCTGCAAGGATTAGAGGGATATTTAAAAAGCTAGAGTTCCTAGGGATTTTTATGACTGTATGAGCCAGACTTAAAAAAAAAAAAAAAAGCCTAGTACTGCAAGATATAATTCTGAGAGCTAGCAATCCTGAACTGATGAGTGGAGTATAGTAAGCAGAAGAGACATCAGATTGATGAATTAGTTTTTTTTAAGTGAACTTTTCCAAATGTTTGATGTCTGAGAATGTCGTGTTTGTCATGTCAGCACAGGAGGCATATTCAATCCATTGGATCTTCTAAGGCAGTAAGCGTGTTTACACAATTTCTGCTAACTGGTATTTTTTAATCAGCTGTTTAGCAAAGTGTAACTTGAGCACAGGTCATCTAGGTAAGCTAGAGAGCAAGGTCTTCATTAATCAGAGGATCTATTAGAGGAATTGTTTGTCACAAGGATGTTTCACATTATGAAGTCAATTGCCTACACATTGCAAAAATAATTTTTTTTTTATTTCTTAATAAAACGTTTAGGAAGCTGAAAAATCACCAAATGTCTCTAAGAAATGTGACAGCTTGGACATAGGAGAGAGATCTACTGAAGTAAGGTATAAAAGTCAGCTTTACTGCAATCTTAAGGTTGCAAAGGGCTTTGAGAAGTGAATGACTGGAGAGAAATATCTCCTGAGAGTAAAATGGGCTTCTGAACGGTAACTTCAACTGTAAATGCTAAAGTAAAAGCTTCTTGTTGTGCACCTCAGCATTTTCAAGTGCAAAAAATATATATTCTTCTCACAGTTCCATCTTTATGGGGTTATATTTATTGAGAGGAGATTAACGGCCAATTTTCAGTGTGACTGCCTTCATCAGAAATTTATCCCTTTGCAAAATGATGTTTTTACTTTTTATGGCAGCAGTATGCATGAATTTCTGTGAAGACTTCAGATTCATAGTTGTAAAATGAAAGGTGGAAAAATGTTTATATCCTTAAGGAAATGCCAGAATTGGATTCTGTGCAGGGTGGCAGGCTAAGACTAACTGTGACTTGTATAATTTTATTTGTCAGATCTTTTTAGGTTAAATACCTTTACTGTACTATTCAGTTTTAATTACACTTACGATTACATGGACATTTACGAAAGCCATGTGTTCTGCAGATAGCTGCAGTAGGATGCATAGGTTGGTATTTGTGGTCTCTGCAGTAGAGGAAGCAGTCTGGGATGATTTTAAGCAACTCACAGTTATACTAACGGTCATTTAAAGAAGAGTAAGGAACCTTTTTGTTAAGGAGCATGGAGAAACTCTACCTTGTGCCCATCGTTGCCTCTTGTGCTTGTTTTGGGGGGAGAGGAATGACAAATCCTTCTCTTTTCATGTCCTTTTTCTGATTTTATTTCTTTAGGTGGTCCCTACTTTTTCTTAAGAGCTAAGCTGTCATCTGGAGGTGACTGGTATAGTCTGTTCTTCTGCCTGCCTCTGCCTCACATGGTATGAATGCTGGAGGAGGTAATGCACTCCTGCTAGCTGGAGGCATCTTCCTTCAGCATCCACTGCTGGGCTTCCAGGAGGATGTCTGCTGGTGCAGCCGTGTTGGTGTGGGCTGTAGCACCCGGGGCTCTTACAGTGTTGGGCCCCCGCAGAGACAGTTCAACCCCTGTCTCTCATTACTGTGCAGTACAGACCTTTACTATCTCTCTCCTTTGTGTCCTGTTTTTCTGATGTTAACAATATAAAGGCAATTTAGCCATACTTTGAAATTCCACTTCCTAAGGGGTGAGATATAAGCAATCCTTTTTTTTTTTTTGATCTCTGCAGACAATGACGTAGCCTTTATACTTGTGCAAGGGTTAATTCCCTGCTTCAGTGAAAGGTTTTCAAGTACCTGGTGATTTAGAAATGCACAGGAAAATGCACCAGTGGGTGTGTTTTTCCATTTGCTTGCTTTAAATCTTTGTCAACATACAAAAAGATATTTAATGAGAAGTTTTAAGAAGAATGTGTAGAATTATTTTATGTAGTTTGAATGCTTAATGGCTCCAGATTGGGGAAATTCCTGTATTCTCTGTTAATCGTCTATAAATGGATGTGACAGTTGAAGTGAGTAAGAGGAAGTTTACATGGTTTGTGAGGCAGGCAGAAGATGTCACACTAGTACTCCTTTTTAATTGGCTTCTTTCCTCTGTGTGTGTATGATATGACAGCACAGGAGCAGGAGGATGAGAGGAATCTATGGAGATATGGGGGTAGGAAACGAACTGGGCAAGAAATCGTAAGACGGAGAACAGCTGTCAAAATGATAGCAGTAGAGAGATGCAAAGAAAGGAGGCAGAAAAAACATCCTGTTAGCAAGAAATAAAATTTCTACAGTTTCTTCAGGCGAAAGAAATCTTAAGTTCTGCAGAATTTCATCTTGTTTCTTCGTCTCAGGTTCCCTGTGGTTCCCTCTGAGCTTGTGGGCTGTATGTGCATTTTGCCCCTGATCACAGGGAGAATCCTGTGCTGCTCTCAGGATGTTAGGGGTGGGCCCAGCAGCGCGTCTTGATTTACTGCGTGGCTGTTACAGTGCAACTTACCTTTCTGTTCTTGGGCATTTAAAGACTAATAGCCTCCTGACCTGTCTGATCTAAAATAAACTTAAACTAACCTAGTAGGTCTCAAAAAGTCTTATAAACTTGACAGCAGATGGCACATGCTTTTTGTTTAGCCCTGCATATACTGTCTTGGTGGGTGGTAGCTGCCTTAGGACAAAATCAGCATCCCACCAGTCGCCATCTGGGATGGCAGATGATATGTGGGACTGTCACGAATAAGCATTCTGATGTTTGTAAATGTCCGAAGGAAGACACTGCTTGTTAGCGCAGCAGTTGGTATGCAGTCAACACTGCGAGAAGCTCACTTTGTGCAATAATCAGCAAAAGCTGAATTGTGTGCCTTGGGTCCATCTCTGTAATGTGGGTGGGTGTAAGGTGATTCTTCAGTAGTTTGCTCTTTTTGATGGTGAACTTGAATGGCCCTTATTTTAGCAGACTTTTAATCCTTGTTGGTGCTTTTGTGATTAAAAATAATTCTTCTGTTTCTTAGGTACTGTGTCAGAGGTGATGTTTAGATGCTTCAGATCAGATTGTGCCTGATGCTGATAATGAACACAAATGCTTGCTATAAAATGTGCCCTTGCTTTGACAGCGTAGTCTGAGTTGGTGGGTGAAGGGAGTGGATGATTTAGACATAAAGGTGTAAAATGACTTGCGAAAGAACACACCATGTTTTTGTTGCAGATGCAGGAGTGGGAAAGCATATGTCCTGGCACTCGTCTACTCACATTTTGCCTTCTCGCAGGTGAGAGATGCACAGATAGAAGTGTAAACCACGAAGATACTCACAGGCCACTTCCCTCATCTTCTCTGTCCCTGGCGCTATGCACTAAGCCTCTCTTCCAAACATACATGCCTTGAGAAATGCTATTTAGACCAGTTTTAGTTGGAAGGGTTGCTTGTCATTCATGTAACAAGTTCTTTACGTAGAGTATTTTAGATGGTAAAGTTGGTCCCGTAGGGAACTCTGGGGTGTATCAAGTATCAACACCTTTGAACAGGAGAAATCTATGCATCTATCATGCAGTTTGCTCTATACTGCAGTTAAGACACCCATTTTGGTTTGGTTAAATCATGTTTTATGAGCACTTAACTGGTCTATGTATCTGCTAAAATGGGTATAAGGTAACAGTTTAATGAAATGGCATCTACTTTAGTGATTCAAATAGCTGACTTGATTATTCTTTTTCTCAGTACCTTCAAGATACTTGGTGCAGAATATCTACAAGAGTGCAGAGCTTAAAATGTTTATGGAGGTTAGTGCTGTTGGAGTTGCCAGTGGTTCTTTGGTATGAAGGTTTTGGGCTAGGGGGAATATACAGTCTCTTTAAGTGTTTTTACTTCTTAAGTCTGATATGCAAATGGTATACTGAATTTTTAGAAATTAATAATAAAAGGGAAGAAAACAAAACAAAACTCCACATGAATTCTTAATTCAAGTACTGCCTTTCAGCTTAAAATGTAAAGGTTAGAGGTATGTCCTAAAGTTTATCAAACCCAGATTAGGTTAATGCAATAGTATGGCTGCACAGTCTGGAATGCAAATAAATGAGGAGGGTTTGTCTGTCAGATTTGTGTGGGCAAATGCACTCACTCTAACTGGCTCTTAACTGAGAGGAGAGCAGGTTGGATTATCTGTGGCATGGAAGCGCAAGCATGTGCTATTTCTGCATCAGGGTGTGAGTGTCAGGAAAAGTGGTAAACGGCTGCCTCGTTCTTTATGAATGGAAGTGTATATTTTAATGTGGAATAAGATAGGTATCCAGAATGGATTTTGCAGGCAGCAGTCACCTAAAGCCTGAGGTGACTGGCAGCTCCAGTTGAGGAGAGGTCTGTGCAGGTCCGTGGAGGAATTAGGAAGTGGCTGTACCTGCGACTTTGCCAGAGGCCCCTCAGAGTTCAGTATCAGTACAAAATATGTTTAGCTGTGGTTCCTTTAAACAAGGAAAACGGGAAGTGAAGGATTACAGTCAAGGCAATGCTAATTTTAACCTGGACTGTTCCTGCAGGTGACTTCAGTCTAGGTGAGCCACTTCTCTGTTCTTATGGTCTGTCACTGACAGTTGGATAATTCTCTTACAATTTGATCATAAATCTTAAGTAGTTAATAAGACAGGTGTCCCTTTACCTGCCTGCTATCAGGGAACATGGCTTTCAATATTTTTTTCATTTTCAAAAGAGAATCAATAGTTTACGTGGACATTGACAGTCTCTTGTGGATGACTAATCTGGGACCATCTTTTTAGGAACACTTTACAATTGACGTTTACGGTCGCTGATCGTGCTTGCAGTTTTGATCGGAGTTTTGTCGTCTTTGTATTCTTAGTGCTGTGAAGCAAGCTGATGTGTCTCGATCTTACAGTGTTTTTGAATGCAGCTTGTTCTTTGTTCATGCCCAGCTGTTATTTTCACGCAGTCCTCAAAGTTCTTGCTCTCGTGTCCAAGAGCACTTTTGCAACATTACCAGGCTTTATCCTGAATTAATGGTTTCCAGTACAACTTATTTTCAGCTTCTAGCATTGTCAGACTTAGGCTATGTGAGCAAGATGGCTGTCTACTATGCCTGGCTTTCCATTGTGGCTTTCTTTTATGCTCAGGTGAATTCTCAATGTTTTTAAGAAAGGTAGGAAATAGTTTTTGCTTCCTGAGACCAAAGCTTTATTTACTCCTCACATGTGATTATGCTCAAGCAAGATAAAGCAACAGCCAGGTACAAATACCCTGTGGGAATCTCCCATTATGTCAGTGAGTTTTGATCTTTATTTGTGAAAGTTCATGCCTGAAACTTTTTTATAGTTAAAATAGATGCTTCACTAGAAGTACATCACATCTTGTACCAGTTCTCCAATTAGTTAAAAGCCATTTGTTTTACAGTCGGTATTAAGTTGTCTTATGTTTTCAGAGATGATTCTAAAACATGCAGCAATAACTTGTTATTTTAGAAAAACCCTGATTTTTTGTGATCTTTTTATTGAAGGCAGGTTCAAACTAGATCCTCTATATAATTTTCCTTTTAGAAGTTTGTTTTCAGCTTTTCTGAGTTGTAAAATCTGGTGGAGACACATCTAATTAATGTTTTATGTTGTTCAATGTAGATATTTTTTCTGTGGAGGAATACAAGAGGAGTTCTTTGATTTTACAAGAATACTTGGGTACAATACTTTGAAAAGTGCAAGTAAAAAACCCAGTCTAGCAACTTTGTGGAATTCTAGAGATTTAGGAAATAGTCTTAGACAATTATTGTAGAGACAATATAATTCAATTTATTTTATTAAATTAGTAATTGATAAGGCAGTTCCCTTGTCTCAAGAAAGCAGATCATGAAAATCAGCAAAATTGGGAATACACTTAAGAAAACTCAATTTTTCATTTCTACTTGGAAAAACTAAGTTGGTTTTTTTTTTTTTTTTGTAATTTTGGCCTACTTTTTGAGGAGTTGCTATTAAAATGATGGGCACTTTCATATGTTTAACCTTTTAAAAGAATCCAACTTATTTTTCAAACTATTTTTTGCTGACTACTTGATGTTTTGGCATGTGAGATGTTTTAATCCTGGCTTTGTCCAGTAAAGAACTCATTTAAGTATGTCTATATGTTTCCAGATTTTTTCCTCCTTCCTGGATATTGCTTTAGAAATACAGAATATTTGGAGTTTAGGTCTTTGGTAGAAAACTGGGGTTCCTGGATGAAGTAAGATGTAAATATGACCTCATACTGACAATCAGTGATGTTTGGTATGTTGTGGGCTCTCTTTTGTTTATGAGGACACTAAAACACAAAGACTGGACTGTGTGGTACCCGATTGAATGTGTTGCAGACAACACACTAGGGGTGGCAGTGTAGTTATCAGAAATGTTGTACGAATTTATCCAACAGACTTGTTGATGGAGAAACCTAAGGGAGCTGAGTTTCATGGCAGGTCTAGTCTCTCTGATAGACTTATGCATGTAGTAGGGGAGGACAGCAGTCTAAGATGACATATACAACCACGTGTTGGACACTTTGGGCATTTAGATGTTCTTCTACGATTAGATAAGAGTACTTAAAGCAGAGAGCAAGTTAACTGAACATAAGTGATGGCTTAATGATAAATTCCCGAGTAGAAGACACCAACTTGTCAAGTGGTTCATCAAGCAAAATTATGTTATGATAACGCTGGAAAACTATCTGTTCCTTTGGAAGCGTAATCCAGGATAGCTGTCTAGACTCCATACTTGATTAACCTTCTTGGCAGCAGTCAGATATGTTATTTTGGGTGAGGATATCTCGCTTTGACAAATAAGCCAGTGTGTAAATCTGTTCTTGTTAATGTTAAGAGTGCCAGAGGTCTGTAACTACAGGACTAAAGGAGAAAGGATCGACCTTATAATTAGAGCTAGCTACAAACACAGGCACGTGCAACTGCAGTCTATGATAATAGAAGTCAAGAGTGATTTTATTTACTCCAATTTACCTAAGCTCACAGTCTATACAGTAGATCTAATTTTAGGTTTCCTTAACATGGACAATTTCAAGGCTGGTACAACAAAGCAAAATACTAGCTACTTGAATGTTTTCAGTTTTCTGTATTACCTTGTACTGAACAGCCAATGTTTGTGTTGTGAAACAACCATCTGTTTTTGTAGCTTAAAAAGAATCTTGTTCAATGTTAAGTACTCTAAAATGTGTTAGTGAAGAGGCTGTCAGCCGTTTGTCGTACTACACCATTCAAAACTTTTCATGCACAGGAATAGCAAGCTGACTTCCTATTCCTCTTCACATTGATAACCCAGCCTCAAAATACAGGCTAAAAAATTAACCCTGTTTGGTCAATATGCAATGATTAACTGATTATTCTTTATCTGTCACAAGGAATAAAAATTTATTTACTTTTCTGAATCATCCAGTTTTTACTGTAACTTTGAATTAAAACGTTCTGTGTGCTTTGTGAGCAGAGATGAAAGAAATAAGGAAGAGCTGATCAGATATATATGGATGGATAATAAATAATTTGGCAGGTGGGAACATGACAGAATATGATGCCTCCTTGAGGAATTTCAGAACAAGATGAAAATTAAACATGGCAGTTCTCTGTTTTGATTCGTACTGAGAGAAAGAGGAATACATCTTCTGAAAGAAAACCCATCCCTTAAACATATGGGGGATTTTTCGAGGTTGGCTTCAAAATAGTCTCTAGTGCTTTTTTAACACCGTAGGATACTGCGCACAAGGCACTATGCATATGCTGTTCACCACAGTATCCCAATAGAACTTGTTGCCCAGATGGTGCAAACCATATGCCTCTTGATAGTTTATCTATGTTTGGGAAATACTATCTAAAAATATAACTAAGGTCATAAGACTTCTCAAAAGCAGCTCTAGTGATTTTCTTTGAAATAATACTCTGGAGGTATTCAAGCTGGTTGTTTTTTCTCTCTTTTTTTTTTTTTCCTTCCCCCTTCCCTCCCTTTTTTTTTTGTGTATACGTGTGAGTGTTTTATAGTAGAGATGAAGAACTATGGAACCATACTTGCTCCAGTGCAAGACCACAGCTCTTTAAGGCATGCATGCAGACTTCACTGGTCCATCTGCATAGATAGTTTTCCCCCACAGGAGGTGCTTAAGAGGTGCACAGCCCAAGGCTCAGTCTGGGGTCTCTCTCTTTCTCTTCCTCTGCACTACTTCGGTTGTCTAAATGAACCTTTTTGGAAATGTAACAATATAGAAAGGCAGTTAATGTTTATATTTGTTCCTGTGTTTTCCATAACTCATTTGACTATTTCCAAAGGCTAAAAGGAGAAAATTATCTTTTCCCATGTGTAAGTTGTTAAGATGTTTTCTATTTTGCTTACCTGGCACAGATCCACAGAGGGGCAGCAGTCTAATTACATTTCCAGCACAGTGGTTCTTTGAAGTATCAACTAATTAGGAATGGGCATTGCAAAAGTTTAGACTAGCACTCAGGAAAAGAATGCTTCATGTAACCATCACTAATTCATTAGAATAACCAAAGCTTATTTCCTTTGAGTAAAGATTTGCACATTCTCACCTACAGCAGTGTACTATATATAATACTTCTTTGTAGCTCCTCTGAAAGCACAACTCTGTTTAAAGGTAAATTAGCTAAATTGAAAGGCTAATTGCCTTGAGCTTCAAGTACAAAGGATGTCCACGCTTAGATTTTTTTGCCAGCTGCAAGAGGCTGAGAAGATGTGGTTTCAGAAATCCTAACAGGGTATCTCATGACACCTACGAATTTTAATGTGGTGTCATAAATCTCTAATTTATTCTTGCTCCGGTATTCCTTGCAGAATCTATGCTGATAGATCAGTTCTATGTACTGGGGAGGAAACGTGAAGGGGGGGGACACAACTTGTTTATTCTAGTAACAGCTTATGTCAAATACCTGAAAAGCTCTTATACTTGCATTGCTTACATTTATGATTTTGATCAGAGTAAAAATGAGTATATCTGGTTTGAATCAGAACTTACTTTTGCAAGAGAAAGAAGCAGACTTTGAAGTACCTGTGGAAGATGAATACAGCATACAATCCTTTTACGGACTTACATTTTTATGGGTAATTTCAGCTGGATTTTCTCTGACTTACTGGGATGCTCCTCTTTTTTTTCCTGCTTTTTTGCTTGTTTTCACGTTCTCATCTTTCAGTTTTTAATTGAGTCTAGTCTTCTAAGTCATTGAGTCAATACAACTGCAGTGATACAGCACTACCTTTGTAATGTGTGTGTCACTCCAGTATGAATCACAGAATCATGTCCTTTTTGTATGGGACATGTTAATTTGTGGATATTATGTATGAGCTGCTACTGAGACTTGGCTTATATTGTACTGTATCCAGGTTATACAAAAGTAGGAGCTCTATTGTTTTTTTCCCCCTGTATAATTTCCATCCTTTCTCCCTTTTAATGAACTCATATTCTTGTTTTTAGTCTTAAACCTACTTCTAAATACTTCACAATCCCATCTATAGCTATTACTCTAAATGATTTTTTTATTATTATTTTACAGAATATAACGATCATGTAACTTTTCTTTATTCTCAGTTCACTGACTATAGTCTCAAGTAGCTGCTTCTCTTACATGATAATGTTATTGAGCTATGTGTAAGTCTGAGGAATGAAAAAAAATTTGTATCTGACTCTTGGTGAGTGAGAATAAGTACCATCCAGAACTCTTAAAAATCTGTCTGCATTGAAAAGCTCTTTTTGAACGAAGAAGACACTTGCCAGATGCTTAGTTGTATAAATTTGAGTGACTAGGAAATGTGGAGAGTAGGAAGACTGCTCAAGTTTTTGGTTTGTGGTTTTTTTTTTTTTTAAAAAATTACAATTTAATGTGTATGTACAAGTCTTTCATAAAAGTGTAAAGTATTCAGCCTTCTAAAGACCTCTTACAAAATAAATCATATTCATGGTGAGATTCTTAACACTGACTTAATGCAGAATTGTACTTGTTCTGTATATCTAGAGCCAGCAGAGAATCTCAGCAGATATTTTTAAAGGTGTGTTTTTCCAACCCTAACCTTAAAGAAGAAAGGAAGGAGAGAGAATTTTAAAGACAAATGGGATCTTTCATGTAATAACCTTTTTATTTTTTGAACAATACCTAGACCACAAGAAGTGATCAGTTATAGTAAAAGCTGTATTACTGTGTGGAAGATGTACATAAA
>WHYT01017138.1:20487-35033 GCA_009806455.1 Tetrax tetrax | reverse complement strand
TGGTGAGTGAGAATAAGTACCATCCAGAACTCTTAAAAATCTGTCTGCACTGAAAAGCTCTTTTTGAACGAAAAAGACACTTGCCAGATGCTTAGTTGTATAAATTTGAGTGACTAGGAAATGTGGAGAGTAGGAAGACTGCTCAAGTTTTTGGTTTGTGTTTTTTTTTTTAAAAAAAAAAAATTACAATTTAATGTGTATGTACAAGTTTCTTTCATAAGACCTCTTACAAAATAAATCATATTCATGGTGAGATTCTTAACACTGACTTAATGCAGAATTGTACTTGTTCTGTATATCTAGAGCCAGCAGAGAATCTCAGCAGATATTTTTAAAGGTGTGTTTTTCCAACCCTAACCTTAAAGAAGAAAGGAAGGAGAGAGAATTTTAAAGACAAATGGGATCTTTCATGTAATAACCTTTTTATTTTTTGAACAATACCTAGACCACAAGAAGTGATCAGTTATAGTAAAAGCTGTATTACTGTGTGGAAGATGTACATAAATCTGTAGAATCTCAGTGGATGTTTGCCACCAGCATTTTCTTAGACGCTTTAGAAAGGACTGGACAAAGCTTTTCAAACACAGAGGACTTGTGATACCAAATGTTCAGGTCTCAAATCCCAGGAAGATGAGGGCTGGGATTTCTGTGTGAGAGCAGGCAGACTTCTGAGGGCTGGAATGGTTTGGTTTCTGGCTGCATGTGCCGGTCCTCTCCAGGGCTGGACCGGTCAGAGTATGCTGCTGCCAGCTCTTCTAAGGCCAAGGTGTAAGATACTCAACGTAGGGTTTTTTTTTTTTTTTCACGAGTGCTTTGTATCTGCTGCTCCCCTCAGTTGTTGGGAGGTCAGTGCTGCTTATAATCAGGTTACCTTTAATATTTAGATGCAGAGCTTTAGGCAATCACAATTATTTTAAAATTTCAGCTTGTGCTTTTTAATTCTTAAATTAGTAGCAAGAGATTGCTTTAAGGACTCATTTGTCCTGTGTTAATGCAAGCTTGTAGTAAAAGTGAGTTGAAACTATTCTACTTATAAAAACAAAAGTGAAGCTTGAACAGTGGTTTCTTTTCCTTTGTCTGAAGGTTAACTTTCTTTCTAGACTGGCATCTGGGATGCCTTAGGATGTAGATGTGGTGTTTGAGTTCTTGCTGTGCTCAGCTGTTGTTCCTAGGTATGTCCATATTAAAAATATTTTTGGTCATGTCTGGAGTGCAGTTTTGAAGCAAGTGTTCTGATTTTCCCCACTTACTCTGCTTTGGTTCGTATTTTCCCAGTTTTAGACTTACCAACGGAAAGGCTTCGTTCCTTTGGATGAAAGTAAACCAAAACATGCAGTCCAGGATTGTATGTATCTCTTGGTGCAGCAACAGTGGGCTAATGCAGTACCAGGCTGGTGCTTTCCAAAATAACCCCCCTCTGAAAGGTTCTGGTGCTGTTACAGGTACTCACCAGCAGCTGTCTGCTCCATCAGTCTGCCTTCTGGTCCATGCAGCTTCCTCATGCAGATGCTTGCCTCTAACACTTTTAAATGTATCCAAACCAACTGAGTTTCATGAAGAGCTTATAGATTATTGAAATAATTACTGAATTATATTTTTGAATTATTTGCTTTCTGCAATCAAACTTACCAGATTTCTGACAAGCTAGGATTTTTAAGCTATTACCTATATTGTTATTAAATAAATGTGTTTGTGTGCTTATAGCATCTAAAACAATGTAATATAAAAATACTTTTATTTCAAAACATTTTACTTCAGGAAACAAAAACTACAACAGCATTGTTGAAATAAAATATATAGAAAACAAAGGAAGTAAGGAAGTTATATATGGTTTAAAAAATACATTGAAAAGTAACAAATACCGAAGCTGTAAGCAGATTAAATTTTCAGATGAAAATGTCATCTAAGCTCAGCTGAGTTGATGATCTTGGTTGTTTTCCTTGAAACATGATACTTAGGCTTAAATTATTTAACGTGACAGTGTCTAGCCTAGGTTTTCAGGACCACTAGTATTTTGGTTTTAAAAGCAATTACATACCTGTACCCTACAGTTATTTTTAATAATTATTTTTTTGTTTAATATTTGATGTGATGTATATCATAATGAATATATTGTTTATACTTTTTGTTTATTTTGATGAAAAGACTGCCAGTTATATGAAACAAATATATGACTACGACTATGAACTCTGTTTATTTAGAATACTTGAGCAGTAAATCATGCTTGAGGAGGAATCTGTACAAATACTAGAATTTTAAGCATGGGTTAAAGTTAGGAATGTGATTAAATACTCCATTCCACCATATAAATCACTCTTTAAATAGCCTATTTCTGAAGTTGTTTTCATTTACACACCTGTGACAAAGGACTAAAAAGACTTTCTTCTTCTAATATACTTGTCTGGATAATGGAGGAGTATTCTAGTATTGCTTGTGAATACTACATTTTTGGGGGGGAGGATTGCTACAACTGCTTTTGTGTTTCCTTTTTTTTTGGTGTGTGGAGGTGTGGTCTCCTTCATTCCTTCTTCATAACAGGGTGGTAGGCACACAAATAGACCTGTGCTGCTCTGGTTTGCAGGCTGCAAAAGGGACCTTGCATTTGAAGCCTCTTTCCTTCCGAAAGCTGAATATAGGTGCACTCTTGCCTGGAAAGAACTATTCTTCTGCACCCAGCCTTCAGCTGATCCAGATTAATTTGGGTGGTGGGGGGAAAGAATAAAGTGTAAGCAGCAAGTTGTTTAGCCAAGAAAACAGAAATATTTTCTGTTTGGGTTACCCTAGACTCCCCCCCCCTCCCCCCCCGCCTTTCCTTCTGTACTGGTTTAGCAGCATACCTTATATAAAATACACACCTACATGTCTCCTCCCCATATACTAAAAATAACCCTGTTCTTTGTGCAGCTTGGTTCATTTATCATGATGAAGTTTTTATTTTTATTTATGTATTTATTTATTATTTTTATTCTTGCTGGCATTTCTCTGTATAATAGTTTTAATTGTGACGGTATTGTCAGACATCTTAATGTTTGTATGAAGGCTGAAGATTTGGGTGTACGTAGAAGTGGAAAGTATTCATTAGTCTCACTAGAAGAGTCTGCTGCCTTCCAATGTTTCAGTAACAATCTTGTTGGTATCCTTTTTGTTTAATAATTTTATTTGAGGCAGTGGGTAGTGCTACTCGCATTGGAAAGTGACAAGCTCTGGAACCAGAGTTGTGTGAGGCAGAGGAAATGTATTTGAAAATAATCTTAACCTCTGCTAGAGATGCAGTAATAAATCTGTTTTAAAATAGAGAGCTTGCAGAAAAAAATAATGAGTTGTTGTGAGTTGTCGTTGTGCACAGACTATGATATATTGCTAGCTTATTATTTCTGAGCTCTGCAGTGTGTCATGAATGTGTACATTTCTCTATTAAGTGACGCCTCTGCGATTTGGAACCTTATTTGTTAGAACTAGTCTTTGGTTCATGTTGTATAGTATTTTAAAAAAGAAAATGCTGATTAGTAGTAAGCATTATTAGTTGGCTTCTAGTAACAATTTTGTCTGTTTGCTTTGTAGGTATGAAGCGTCCATTAAGTCCTGACTACGTCTTTGAAGATGGGATTATGAATCAACCAGCTGTTCTACGGGGCTTTGAAGAAAAAGGACTGAGGAATGACAGACAGGACTATCAACTAAGCAAAGAAAAAAAGAAAATACTGTTTTCCTTCTGCGAAGTGTGCAATATACAGCTGAACTCTGCAGCACAAGCTCAAGTTCATTACAATGGAAAGTCTCACCTGAAAAGAGTGAAGCAGCTAAATAATGGAAAACTCCCTACAAGTACAGCTCCTGGCACTTTGTTTGCAAGTACAAGCACAGGTACACGATTTGCATGAGATTTTGGATTTTGGTGAAGAAATCTGAGAAAGCTTTTAAGCTCTACGTTCCCTATCCAACATAGCCATTAAATTTAATATAGCTTAATACCAGTAGTTAATAATATTTTGCCATGTTCAGAACTACTAGTGTATTTTTTTTTTTCATGTGAAGCCAGCTTGTATTGAGGCAATATTGCATTAATGCATGATTAATGGCTGTATTGGGCCTTGTGTGGTTGAGATATGGTCTATTTAAAAGTAGCTGTTATGACTTCAGATAGTCATGAGTTTCTTCATATGCTTTTGTTCCCAAAACAAAGTTCTAGAATGATGCTATGTGTACAGGAAAAGCTTTTAAAAGAAATGTAGTGGTGGGAAGAGGAGGAGACCTGGAATTTACAGGCCTGGCCCTTTCATTGTTTCTGCTTTCAGTGTTCTGGGTTTTAATTACTCTCATTTAAGTGAGAAGTAATTTGAAATAATACTTTTTACTTATTGGACAAAACAAAGGTCCCGAATGCTTGGGCAAAATGTATTTAACATGCATCATATAAAGGTCTAAAGCACACAATACACTTTTTTATTGTTGTTGGGGTTTTTTTTATTTATTTCAGTGTTAAACTCAGTTTATAGGTGTTCTGAGAAAAATGTAGTATTTCCTTACTTCTCTAGGCATATAAGAAAGCGAACACATGGAGCAAATGATTCAATCTTGTAAGGGTAAGGACATTGTGACTCTCCTTCTCTGTTTTAAGGGCCCCTGGTATGCCATATGGTCTCTTGCTTTGATGTTCATAGTTTAAGGATTTTGCTGCAAGATTATCCTTTTTCTGTGATGTTCCAACAGCACTGAAGAAAATGTGTCAGAGCACTTTAAGGATGCTTTTCTTACTGATAATTGAAGCAGTACTTACTTTCTTCCCTTTATTTTATTTTGTTAAAGAAAATTGAGGGGTTTTTGACTTCCTGTAGAATCCAAAGAGACCAAAGTTGATTTTAAGTAGTATTCTTGACATCTCAAGCAAGTATAGCAAGTCATCCTTTCTAGTTCTGAGATAAATGAAATGCTGCAGGTTTAAGGGGTTATTGTCTAGAAGAAGCAAAAGTAGCTGCTTATTAACACTTGGCATTGATGAAGTAACAGATCTCAAATCTTCATGAAAAAAAGTTTTATGAATTTTATTTGAGATTTTTTTCTATTAGCCACATGAGGAGATTTGCTTTGGTGTTTTTTGTTTTGTATAGAAAAAGTCAAACTGCATTTAAAGGTTTAGAATTTTCTTTGCTATTTTGATTCTTGTTAACTGATTTTGACTTTTTGGAAGTCTTTAGTATTGTTTTGTTTTATTTAGAAACAAGTAGTGTAAGGATATCACTTGGTTAAGGCCTGTGGTCCAAAAGATTAGATTATTGTTGAGTAACACCTAAACTGCTTAATTGGGTGCATTGTTAAAATAGCTTGAGATGTGTGAGACATTCTAATTGAGTTTAAATTCCTCTGTGTTCTGATAGAAAACATTTAAAATGTTTGCACTGTGTATTTTCTGTTGCTTTTTGTTAGCTGGACCCCTGCGTCTGGTATCCTTGCGGTCATTCCTGGGAACTGTAACTGATGCTCTGGCACCATTGCTTCAAGAATGCTCTGATGCTGAGAATATTTTATAATTGCTGGGACACATGCTTTTGGGTTACTGTATAGCTTAGGAGTTAAAATTCATGTGTCTTTGTGCTTTGTTCGCTGATCTCTAAATTAGACTATATCCTAGTGACTTACTAGTTATGCTGGTCTATCCAGTGCGTGTTGAAATCGACGTTCTCTTTTCATAGCTGAAGGATGTTGGTTTCATAGCATTTAAAAGAAAGAAATGCCTTGCATAGACAGTTTATTATTATTATTATTGCATAGACAATTTAATGTACTCCTTAAGAGCCAGTAGGAGAACAAGATTTACTGAAATGTAGTTCTCAAAGAACACTTTCCAAAAATAAGTAGAAATTAATTTTCTTATAAATTGCCATTATCCAGGCTCAGTTTTAATCCATGTCCTCTGGAGTGTTATTACCCCCTGTAATGGCAGTCTGTCTTTCTCATTTCTTTGATTAACATTCTAAACAGAATTAATTGTGCAGATGGTAAGAAAACAATTATATTCCTCTCACCTCACTAGTCAACAGACTTTCTTCCACATGTGAAGGAAGTAAATAGCCCCTCTTGTACTTAGTTTTTTAACTGCATACCCTTTTAATGAACCAGTGAACAGTTCAGCACACCTCAGGAAGTTTTCTGCAAAGGTTCCTGTTAATCTCTGGTTGGAGTTTTCTTCTGTTTTCATAAGATGAAGGTGAAATTAATATTTCTGTTAGAAAATAGGTGACTGTAAAATATACATGACTGTAATGTTTGTTGATAGTACAGAAACCAGGATTACAGACCTGACAGAACTATCTTGATCCTGTGTGACAGAACTGATCTGTGCACTATCGCTATCTCCAGCTTCCTTAGCTCTTGGACTTTCTTGCAAAGGGGAATGAACACAAAGGACATATTTTCATGTTCATCCTCTTCTGAGGTGCTCTTTGTGACAGGTGACCTCAGGTTGTTATAAAGGACACTTTTAATTGTTGACTTCTGCTGTGTTTTACAACTACAACCTCAGTTTGTTGCTCGTAACTTTCAGTAGTAGGCAATGGTCCTTGTTGTACCGCTATTGAAGAGTTTACTAAAATTTGGTAACTGTGGAGTTCCAGGTCTTGGCAGTAACACTCCACAAGGTATAGATGGGGGGTTTTATGTATTTGAAGTCTAAATATCTCTTCAGATAAGTAACTTTAAAGTTACTTCTTTATATTTAGAGTAAGGATACAATTATAATAGAATTTCAAAAGGTATTTAGCAACATATTTTTCTAAAAAGCCCACTCAGTTTCTATAGACTCTTGTTTATTTTGCCTCCTCCACTCTCTTACTGAAATCTAGAAGCTGTTTTGTTAATGCACCTGTACCTGCTATTTCAGTTACTTCACAGCAAGTAAAATTACATATAGAATAAACTTTTAACAGCTGCTTTTCTTTGTATTCAGCAGATCGAGAAATTGACTGACTAAATTAGAAGGCATGGGGATTTGATCCACTTGCTAAACCCCTAATTTTTTTTTTTAGATCGATGTTAAAAATTACGTATTCTTTACGTAAAAAGGAAACTATTTTACTGGAAAAGTACATGGCACGCGATGTCGGAGCGTTTGCTATTGCTTGTGTTGGTGATTGCTCGTGAGCAGTGGTGCCCATCCTGTCTTGCCGCAGCTCGGGCTGAAGCCGGTCAGCGGTACCGCTTGTGCCGGGCGTATCTGATGTGCGGCCAGGCTTCTGCCAGAAGGAAATAAACGAACTCTCAGGAAAGAAAGAAAGTGTGTATTTGCTTCTGAAGCCTGAATTGGAAATTATTTCACCTGTTTCCTGTAAGCAGGAAAAGAAAGGGTAGTTTCTTGCAGCCTTGAGGAAATGCGTTTTGGAGCGAGCTTGTTAAAAGGTTTTCAGCAGCACGTCTTGCCGGAGCCTGCAGCGGCGAGAGCCGTGGGTCAGGTCACAGCTGCTTGGAGTACCTGAAATCCCCCCCCGAAAAGAAGGGCTAAACTATCTCTGCTTTTCAGAGGAGGAGGAACCAGTTCGAGCAGCTAGCTAACCAGTGGCTGGCTCGGGAACCGAGGGCCGGGGGCGCCGCGGGCAGCCTGGCTGCGGGGCCGCGGGGCCTCCACGAGATGGCGCTGCAGGCCGGGCGGCGGGTCCGAGCCGCCTGTGCGGCCTGCCTGCCTGCCGCCTTTGCGGAAGCGTTTGTTGTTGAGCAAGAGTCTGGGGGGAGCACAGGGAGCAGCTTGTTAACCTATGCTGTGGCTGGTTTTGCAGAGGACTTCGTTCTTCTCAGTTCTTCTTTGGAGAGGACACTGATATTGCTCCACGAATTCTCATTACTTGTTCCCTGGGGTGATATCGCTTGGTGAACCCCCTGATTCTCTCTCCTTTGCCCCCAGGCTAACATGGGAACACTTGGTGTTTTTTAAAAGTGAGTGTACTAGAAATACCTATCGTAGTCCAAATTTTACAGATCCCTGGAAATGGCTACAGTAGTGTCATGCTGCCAGAGCACACTCTGGCAGTGTGTTCTGGGAGCAGCTCTGCCTTTTTGCTCTTGAAATCTCTGACCTTGGAGGACAATTTTGGAAATGCTGTGGGACCCCGTGCTGTGACTTTGTAGGGAAGAGTCCCACAAGTTAATATATTCCCTTGTGATACTGAGGATATAATCACAGGATGATTTCCTCAGAGTTTATCAACACATAGTTGTGTGCTCTGGCTCACAGTGACAGCCAGGGGTTTGTTAAACTAGCAAAATAAACACATAAATGAATCATAGAACGGTTAGGATTGGAAGGCACCTTTACAGGTCGTCTAGTCCAACCCCCCACTGCAAGGAGCAGAGACATCTCCAACCAGATCAGGTTGCTCAGAACCCTGTCCAACCTGGCATTGAATGTTTCCAGGGATGAGGCATCCACCACCTCTCTGGGCAAGTTCCAGTGTTTTACCACTCTCATTGTAAAAAAAAAAAAGAAAGAAAAAAAAAAATCTTTCTTATTTCAAGTCTGAATCTAATGTCTTTCAATTTAAAACCATTACTCCTCGTCCTATTGCAGCATGCTCTGGTAAAAAGTTTCTCCCCATCTTTCCTATAAGCTCCCTTGAGGTACTGGAAGGCCACTATCAGGTCTCCCTGGAGCCACCTCTTCTCCAGGCTGAACAGCCCCAAGTCTCTCAACCTGTCATCATAAGAGAGGTGCTCCAGCCCTCTGATCATCTTTGTGGCCTTCCTTTGGACTTACTCAAACAGGTCCATGTTCGCGGCTCCAGAGCTGGAGGCAGTACTCCAGGTGGGGAGTAGAGGGGTAGAATCACCTCCCTTGACTTGCTGGCCATGCTTCTTTGATGCAGCCCAGGATGTGGTTGGCTTCCCAAGTCCTTCTCCTCAGGGCTGCTGTCAATCCATTCTCCGCCCAGCCTGTATTTGTGCTTGGGAGTACCTCGACCCATGTGCCGGACCTTGCACTTGGCCTGGTTGAACTTCATGAGGTTTGCATAGGCCCACTCTCCAGCCTGTCAAGGTCCCTCTGGATGGCATCCCTCCCCTCCAGTGTGTTGATTGCACTACACACCTTGGTGTCGTTGGCAAACTTGCTGAGAGTGCACTCTATCACACTGTCCATGTTGCCAACAAAGATGTTAGGCAGGGCCAGTCCCAGTACTGATCCCTGATGAACGCCGTTCATCACCGGGCTCCACTTGGACACTGAGCCGTTGACCACCACTCCCTGACTGCAGCCATCCAGCCAATTCCTTATCCACTGAGTGGTCTGTTCATCAAATCTGTGTTTCTCCCATTTAGAGACAAGGATGTTGTGCAGGACAGCGTCAAATGCTCTGCACAAGTCCAGGTAGATGGCGTCAGTTGCTTGTCCCTTGTGCACCAGTAGAAAGCCACCAAATTGGTCAGGCACTATTTGCCCTTAGTGAAGCCATGTTGGTTGTCACCAATCACCTCCTTATTTTCCATGTGCCTTAGCACCTAATTAAGATTAATATTTAATTTTTGAAGCATTTGACTTTTTCTTCAAAACATAAAACCGACTATTGGTATGTATTGAGAAATTACTCTGAAAATATTCCAGCTAGACTTAAATCCACACACTCCTTTGCACCTTTGGCATGGTGCATATGAGGAAGACTGTTTTTTGTTTTTGTTTTTGATGAATCTGTAAAGAAATTAACTTGCCAGGTGACTAGATCACTGCAGGATTGAATGATGGTCTGTTACAACAGAGTGAAACTGCAGTGTATTACTTGGATTTCAGTGAAGTTTTTCTTTGGTTTTTAATATGAATGTCTTTGTATGTAGGTTTGAATCCTCAGCTGGGCCAAAAGTAGCTTTCTGACAGGTAGCTTGGTTGCTATCTAAGACTGCTTTGTGCCAACTTAATAAAGAACAGAATTTTTCCTTACTGTAAACCTCTTGATCCTTAAATTCCTTATCAATGTTTGTCTTCCATTTTTTCTAAAAAACAGAACAAGGATAATCTGACTTTGAAGACCTTTATGGATTATTCTACCGAGTACTTGGTGGAATGCTAAGCTGCAACCGACAGTATCTTGAAAAAGTTTGTGAGTTGAATCGTACTAAATGCGTGCATGTGGAGCTATAGAATTGGTATGTAAGATTATAGAGAAGAGGAGGAGGATAGTAGTAAGCAATGTGAGCTTACTCTTTCTTGTGTTATGTCAAAACCTTTTTTAGACTTGTAGAAGGTCAACGTTTGTTTTGTCTTTCGCATCTGCTGCCTGCAGCCCAATCTTTTGGAAAGAAATTTGAGAAAAGCTACTGCTGTGGGGGCCCAAAGTGAAGCGACACCTTGGGGCTTGCTCCCTCTGCCACACATGTGGTTGCTCCCTGCTTTGCCATCCTATTTTACTGCTCTGTTTGGAAAAGATTGGATTCTTTTGCTAAAATAGCAAAACTATTACATTTCTCCAGTATTAAAAAAAAAAAAAAAGTTACCTTCCTGTGACACAACTTAGATTAGTGAGCTTTTGAAAAACTGTTAGTGTTTCACTTCTTACTAGAGGGTATGTTGACTTCTTTTCTTATTCAGCGTTCTTTTGAGCAAGGTTACATTTGGTAGATCATTGCACATTCTTTCCATCACTTGAGTATCTTCCACAACCTAAGAAATATGTAATCTCAGATAAGTTAATATTTTTCTTACAATATGAAATAATATTTATAATAAGTGATTGCTGTTTTTCTTTCACAGCAGTCATGATTAGCTGCTCTTAAATTAAGGGGTTTTATTATATGGCTTTGATGCATTTGATACTCCTTACAAAATGTTGATGGTGAGAGTTAATGACATTAACTCAAGGAACAGAACTGGCATTAAAGATGATTTGTTGTTTGCTAATACCTACAAGGTGTACCTACAATACAGTGTTCTGTGTTTGAGTAGCTGCACTGTGAAAGTACTGGTAAAATTCATAAAAATAACAAGTAGATGGTATGTGTACTTACTGGTAGTCTTCAAGGGGGAAAAAAAAAAAAAGGAAAATTATTGTTTCCTTGAGATTGGTTGCTTTTAAGTAATTGTCAAGTTGCATTAGAGCAAAACATTCAAAAAATCTCTAACAGAAAAAAAGAAAACCCAACCTTTTTTGAAGCTGGTAAAGATTATGAGACCAATTATTCATTTGTAGCCTCCACTTCAGTCTCTTGGAGGTGGGAAACACATTAATTACATTTGTGAGCAAACAGAGTATGTGGCTAGTGTGTAAAAATACTGGTTTATAGGGGGTGGTGCTTTGGATGGAGTGGGCAAGGGTTTCAAAATAAATTTGGCTACCACAGTTGGTACTCTTTGCCGCTAGTTTGCATAAATATATTCTTGTATCAAAATTTTCTGCAAAATTCCTTCTTGGAGAGTTTAACCTGTCTTCAGGGGCAGTTATGCTGCAGTGAGGAACCAGCATTTAAGACATCAGATAACCACAGTCTAGGACTAGTACAGCTGCTCACCTGTCAAGCTGAGAATGGCTGCAGGAGTGGTGATGGCACAACTTCTGCTCAGGCTGGGGGGTCACCCTTGTCATTTAAACAGCTTGGACAATGACCTGGAGAGTTTCACCATCTCTTTGAAGGATGTGATCCACAGTTTACAGGTGTAGACAGCTGAGATGAAAAGGGATCTATAAATGTAGAGTAATCACTTTTATTCAGTGCACATTTCCAACAGTGATTTCTGTATTAAAAAGACTTAAAATAATAAAATCAGATTTATTATTTTTATCTTGCAAAAATAAATCAGATACCATCTCTGTACAATAAGCATTCTCATCTGGGATCAGATCTTGCAAAAATTTCTCTCATAGTTGTCTCATGACACAGTAGTATATTTGGATAATTGTACAGGTATTACAATAAGACCTCCTTGTCCTTCTGTTGCTTTGCAAACTTAACCCAGGTGTGACTACATCTGATTCTTATTACACTGTATATCTCTGTGGGTGTGAGTATGCACAGCAACACATGCCCTCTTACCTTTTTGGGGAAGAAAACATATGAAGAACCTGAGAAGACAAAAAGACTTATGTAGTGGGAAGTCTGTGTGGGAGTGGGAAAGGCATGAATTTAATAAGCCATGGAGACTTTTCATAGTAAGTAATTAAAAATTATTGTTATTTTTGAAAGAGAAAGGCATTGGTCGTGTGATGTCATGCTTTTAGTTGTTGATTCTTTTTTTTGGGTGTCAGAATACTTCATCTGCTGGATTGTACAGATCTTTGCTGCATCAGTATTCTAAAATTTTTCATCCAAATATTTATGCTACTTTTTAATAGATATCCTATTTGTTTATCTATAATAGACCTCATCTGTAATGTGGTTAAAAAGTACTTATTCATTTGCATAACTGTAAATTAATCTTATTTAGAAAAGCTGTAAGGAATCATTAATTTTTATTGCTGGATTTTTTTCCAATAAAGAACCTCATCAGAATACAGGCTACTGATTCTCCTCTGTCTCATGTTCATTGTAGAAAAGACAGAGCTATTTTTAACGTTTACACAGTCTAGATAGATGATTCTTCGTTCTGTGTGGTTTGGAGCTGAATCTGTAGAGCCTTTCATAATCATAACCTCTTTTTTTAATGGTTTGTTTGAATTTGATCACTGTAGCTGATTCCATGCATTGATAATGAAGGCTTGGTTTGCCTGTTTCTCAGCATAAATTCACCTCAGACTTCTACTTTGACAGTGCTCTGTGTTTCGGTACGCATGAAGATACAGAACTGAAATTGCTTTGCTTTCTTTACAAATGACTCAGAGTGTGCTTGTCCTTCCCTAAAATGTTGCCAGCGTGTGAAGGATTTTCAATGAGCAGTGCAATAAGCCGGCATCTGGGAAGGTTTGAGGCTGCACTGGTATAACCGTGTACTGTCACGCAGATGATCAGGGCTGGAGCCAGGTCTCTGTAGCACCGTAGATCATATTGGTCACATACTGGAAGTTTTGTTTATGTAACTTGGTTGCTGTTTCAGCTGCTGAAATAGTATTGCCATAATGTGGAGTGGATTTCCCAGTAGAGGTGAGCATGATTTTTATTATTAAACTTCACTGAATTGCTTTGTGATATTATACTAAGAGTGGATGCTTACATGTTTGGCATTATTTCTGTGTGCATGTCATTTGTATTTTAGTTATTCGAGTGGAAAGGATGAGAAAAATGGCATGACTTATAATGTATATTTTTATTCTCTTATTTCAGTATTAAAAGTAACTCTTAAGTATGTGGTAAGCTCCCTTTGCTTGCTGTTTGCAGAGGGCATCTTTTCAGTAGGTGACTTCCTATGCATTTTAAATGTTTTTGGAACATGTCAGTGGTGCTGTATTATTGTTATAGAAATAAGCTAATTAGCAATGTGACTAAATACCGCTTACCAGAGCTTGCTTTCTGGCTTGTTAAATCTCAAGTTATAGTTCTAATGATATGTAAAACATAAGAGCTGTCAGATTCTCCAGATAAACTAGGAAAGTAAAGACTGAAATAAATTGTATTCTGGATTTGACATCTTGCATCTGTCTGTCATTGTTAATATTAAAAGTTATGACCTGTCATGATCAGGATAGCTTCCAGTAATTCATTTGCACTGACAACTTGCTTTGAGAAGGGTATAAAATTACTCTTGCTTCTCCCTAACCAGTTAAATTTGAGATTTAGTGCAGTAAGTTTTATTTAAGGGAACATAGTGTGCTAAAGGTAGCCTGTGAAGTTCCAGTAGTAAATCTTTAAGCTTGAAAGAAGCATTATCATAAACTAAATAGACTTTGTACCTGCATGGTTAAAAAAAAAAAAAAAAATTTTATTGAGAATTTTACCTATAGCAGAACACAAAAAAGTAGTTAAAACTGAGTTACTTATGGAGCATTGCTGTTCTGCTAATGTGTTTAGTTTGCGTTAAGACTGCTATGATTATAATTGCATTTGTTGATAGTTTTTTTTTTTTAAGAAAATACAGAAAGATGCTGAAAAATATTTATTGAAATGTTTTTCTTGCTTGCTGTAGAAATGTCTATGCTTACTACGTAAAGACTGCTCAGTGTTTTGTTTTGTTTTTTTTTTTTTTTTTTTATGAGGAACTAGGACAGCTCATGCATTTTCCTGCTAAATATATTTATGAGGCAGCTGTTTTATAGCTTTCAGCTCTAAAGTTATAGATAAGTATGTATTTGTTTGACAGAAGATTCGAGAATTTCCATTTACTGCCAGTACATGTAAAGCTTGGCTAGGCAGACTGCATCAGGAGCACACACCATTTGTATTAGCCAATCTGTCTTTGCAAGTCCCAGGGCCACTATCTTGCTAGAAGCCACTGTGTGCTTTTGAAAGCATGAAATTAGTTTTATACTGAGCACATGGTTTCTCATTTAGTAGTTCTTTTTATGGTAATGGTCAATTTATGGTTCAGTGCCAGAATTTTGGTGTTCTGTCAAAGCTGATAGCTTCTGCTAAGGTGTTCTTTGGAGATAAAAACAAACAAACAAACCCCAAAACAACACCTCCCAGCCAAAAAAAAAAAAAAAAAAAAA
>WHYT01017137.1:695266-727808 GCA_009806455.1 Tetrax tetrax | reverse complement strand
GTAGGGTTCACACCAGCTGGAAATTCTGCAGGGTATCTGGACAGCTGGGGAGGAGTTTGGAGTAAAACCACATTTAGATCTTGGCACTGGTTTCGGCCGTCCAATCCAGCCCATCATTAACAGCTTCTGTACAGCACTGCTCTTCCTCTAGGGGCTGTAAAAATGAACAAAACCTTTGTTCAACCTAAACTTCCTTTCCTTGTCTGCCGTTCCTGCAGACTTTCCATTCTAGTGGTCCTATTGTTTCACTTGGAAAGGTCAGAGAGCTGCACAGCATGCCCATTTTATAAGGAATATGTTCCATTTTAGGAGGCCAAAATTGTATGCTGTGTTGTTCCACAATTAATTTACTTGAAACTTGCTTGGGCTCACCATGGCTTGTCTGAAATGGTGTTCTTTCTTTCTCCCCCCCCCATCTGTATTTAGATTGGTAGCTACCACAGGCACTAGCTTGCACCTGAACAAATAGAATTGCTGAGGACAAGATAAGCTTCTTTGTGCCAGCCGATTTGGACACTGGGCATCTCAATGAATGGGCACTTTGCTTTTGAACATCCCTTACTGGAAGTGGCAAAAAAGAGTAAACAGATTGTATCATCTGTTAAGTGGGTCATTCCTACAAAGAGGACTGGAAAATCTGCCTTCCTACTCACGGTTTCCTTCAGTTCTCCTCGCTGTAGTGCTGGAGAGAGTAGAAGGGAGAAGAATGTGCATAGAGACTTAATTCTCCTGAGAACCTGGTGAAGTTGAGCAATCCACAAACTGGCAGTCCTGCATCACCACAGTGCCTAGGTTTCACTGGCCACTTCTGTCACTGATAGCTTAAGTTTTGTGAGACCACATTGATGGGTCTTGCTCAGGGGCTGCGAAGTAGGATGGATAATGTTGTTGACCTGGCACCAGAGATTTTGAGGGATTTAGGCCCCTAAATCCTACTCAAAATCAATGGAGATTAAGTGTCAAAGCTGAGTAGTGGTCTAAACTCTTCTGGAAGATCTGAGGCTGAGAGATAAGGTGCCCACTCAAGCAGTCCTGCTCACCTCCACTTCTCTTTCTGACCAATATTGTTGACATGCATTTCAGAAGGCATGAGTTCATGTAGGCATGGTACAATTCACATAGAAGATAGCAAAGAGGAACAGGGGACAGAGAATAAAAGAGTAAATGACGAAGTAGGGAGATATGGATGAGAAGGCAACAAGACAGAGGTAGAAAAGTAGAGAGAGAGAAAAGAGAAGATGATGGAAAGGCTGGACAAGGAAGGAAAGGAACAATCTAAAGGCGATGGAAAAAGAAGGGGATGACTCATCTGAGAAGAGAATGAGGAAGAGAAGAGCAACAGTGTATTGTTTGGTCTGAAGAATAGTAGAGAACAGAAAATATTGAAGGAAGAGATCTGCAGCAAGATGCCAGAGAACTAAAGAAGAAAGGAAGAGTGAATGAAGTGAAAGAATGAAGGATGGCAGGCCTGGAGAGGTTGTTTCTCTGTGCTGTGGAGACAGGTCTTCACTGCCCTCAAGTTCTAAGGGGCAGCTCATATGTGAAGTAGTTGGACATGGTTTAGTGGACGTGGTGGTGTTAAGTTGATGGCTGGTCTTGATGATCTTAGAGGTCTTTTCCAACCTTAAAGATCCTATGATTCTATGATTCTAGTTTGTCATTTGTGAACCTTTGCAGGATGCACTCATGTTATGATCTACTTTTAAGTATGATGGTGATATTAAAATAGCATGTTCCTGGCTGGATGATTGGCACAGGGGACATTTGCTTTCCACAGACAAAAAGCATAGAGGAGCATCGTGCCATCTGAGTTTTGGTTGCTTAAGGTCTTTGCCCCTGCAGCACTTCCCTCCTCGCCCTGCCAACACTGAGCCAACTCCAGTCAGATTTGACAGACTGGTAGGAGTCTCAGAGAAGCAAAGCTCTTACACATGCACGAAAACTAGCAGAGGGAAGAGGAAAACATCCAGCCTGGGGTGCAGACAAGGGAGGTGTTGGCTGAACCCAGCCGTATTTGTTCAGCGGAGGCTGGCGCAGTTACAAATTGACCCAGCTGGCATCTGACGTCTTTTGTCTGGTAAAGATGTTATAGGACACTGGAGAAGGAGCTGAGCGTGTTGTGCTTGGTAAGAAAAGGAAATGTAATGGGACAATGACTCAAATCTGTAAGAAACCCAACTTCTTTTTCTGTTTCTTTACCATCTCAACATGCAGAGGTAAATTACCCTGGATGATTTAGACCGTAAAAGCTTTTGAGTCATCTTCACTATTTAGCTGTGAAAGATGAGACAGTTCAGTTCAAATCACCCATTTGAAGACGTGTTAAATAATTTACAGTACACGGCCTGCAATGCTATTTACCATCCCGCGGGGCTGCAAGTCCTCTGACCTTGTTACGGCCTTGTTTCATAAACAACGCTCTGCAGGACTGCACGCTGACTAAACTTCTTAAAATAAGGAACTCTAATTCAATATCCGCCTAATCAATATGTGTGGGGGAGCAGGTAGTTTGTGCTGGTTCTTTTGGACCTCCAGTAAACCGAGTGAGTTAAACAATAAGCAAAACTGCAGAGGAAAGAAAGGGAAGGCAGTGTACGGCAGTGCCAAAGCTTGAATACATTCGTACGACGTAGTAAACTAAGGTCACTGCCTTTGTTAAGGGAATCTTGGCAAATTGCATCTGCTGTAGAGGTCAGGCAATTATGTTCACAAGGAAACACAAGCATGGACGTTATTTAATGTTTCCAGCCTCTGTAGCGCAGTCCTATGTCAGTTTAAATATTCAACATCCTCAATGAGTAACAGATACTGCTGAGCACGCCGCTTTCTTACAAGCTCAGTTCTAACAGGGGTAGAAACATTTACAGCAAAGTTGTGTTCTCACTGAAACACGACCTCTTTGAACTGGAAAAATGTTGAGAATGACTCAAAGCAAAATGAAGTGCTTTATTTTGCCCCTTTCCAGGTTTTCTATTTCATGCTAGTTTTTATTTAACTTTATTTCAGGTTTACTCTTCCTTTTTTGTGTTCATCATTTCATTTCAGGTTTCCCACTGCTCTCAGCACAGGTCAGCCTCTCTGCAGGCCAAGTGTTTTTTTATCACAATGTTTGTCAAATAGTGAAAAGCTAAACTAGCAGATAATCACTAAATGTTACGGGTTGACATTAGCACAAACTAAAATGACAGGTCATTCAGAATTTTGTAAAACTAAAGTCTATTCCAGGAAAAAAAAATAAAAATTCTACTTTTATCTTGATTTAGCTGATCTGCTAACTATAGTGCGCAGCTTTTGGCTGAAAATTATCTTGGCATCAGAAAACTAGAAGGTGGCAAATATGGTAGCAATTTTTAAAAAGGTTCTAGGAAAATGCTTATACCAGGCAAAACATATATAAAAAATTTCTAAAGAATAGCTTTAGGTGATGCTTGGATAAACAGGATATACTGGAGAAGCCGAATTCAGCCTTTGCAAAGGAAAATTGTACTTCACAACTCTAGTAAGGTTTTCTGAAGGCGATAATAAGCATGTGAACAAGAGCAATTCAGTTGACATAGCTTAACCGCAAACCTTGTGCCCAAAGGCGCTCAGCAAGATCACTGGTTAGAGGTCCTTAAAGAAACTAAGCTGGTGGAGGGCAAGAGGGAAGCTCTACGCATTGATACATCATCGGTTAAAAGGCAGAATGGAAGGGTAAGAGCAAGTTATCAGTTCTCACAGCAAAGGGAGATTACAGTTTCGGGGAGAAACTCTTCAGCAGGCCCTGTTGTGATAGGACGGGGGGTAATGGTTTTAAAATAGAGGGAGGTAGATTCAGACTGGACATAAGGAAAAAATTTTTTACAATGAGGATGGTGAAACTGACATAGGTTGCCCAGAGAGGTGGTGGGTGCCCCATCCCTGGAGATGTTCAAGGCCAGGTTGGGCGGGGCTCTGAGCAACCTGATCTGGTTGGAGATGTCCCTGCTCCTTGCAGGGAGTTGGATTAGATGGCCTTTAAAGGTCCCTTCCAACCCAAACCATTCCATGATTCTGTGATTCTATGATTAGCAGTAACTAGGTGATAGAGAAGCAGATGAAATGCAATATAGGCAAACATAGAATCCAGCACATGGGAAACAGTCCTTACACTCCATGTACAGTGAAGGGCCCTAAACTCAGTCTTACTCCTTGGGAATGAGATCTCAAGGTCAGAGTAGACAGCATGATAAACACCATCTCAGTGCTCAAAGTGCAACTGCTCCGACAGCCAGCTGAATGCCAGCAGAGGAACAGAGAGCAAAGCAAAGATACTGGCACTGTTTAAATCCACCCCCTGTCTCAAAAAGAACATAGTAGAAAGAAAAATATACAGAAAAGGGTAAAAAGGACAGTCAAAGGCAAAAACAGCTTCCATAGAGGAACTAGTTAAATAGTCTAAGATTTTTCAGCCCCGGAAAGGAAAAATTGAAGGGGGAATTTGAATGCAAATGTACAAAATATGTTGCATGGGTCAACAGAGATCAATGAATCTTCCAGTGCAAGAGCTGGAAGCCATCAGGTACAATGAGCACATGGCAAGGTAAAAGCAAACAAGGAGGTCCTTATGCGAGGCACAGCTATGGAGCTATTTTTAGCAAGATGTAATTTTAAATGGAAAAATTCATTGAAGAAAAATCCATTCAAGCTATTAAGTGCAAATACACCATTTATTCCTGCTTAGCCAAAGATGGCTGGAAGCTGGGAGAGCATTCTGGAGAAGGTTAAGGTATGCTTATCTGGTTATTATGCTCTTCTACTACTGACCACTAAGAGTGACCACATACAGAATCAGACAAACGTTTGGTCTAAGTCAGTCCAAGCTTCTTATTTTCTTAATTTGTGATTGCTCTGAGATTTAAATCACAACATTTGTATGTGTTTATGAAATGAAAAATCACTTTTTTTGCTATCTCCGTTCTTTTGAAACTGGTCTCAGTTTGAGGGGTAATATTTAGAAGGAACTGGGAAGGAATACAATAAATTTTTAGGATCTTATATCTTCTGGCCTGCAAGTGTCATTTATTGTATGTGTATTTACATAACAGACAGGAAAATGGAGCTTTCATGTGGTAGAGATCATTGGGTGCTGGCGTAATACAACAAACACTAATGAAAGCTAATGAAGGGATCTGTTTCTGCAGACATGATTGATTCTGTTCCATACTGTAGAAAGCAAGCTTCCAAACTCTGCTCTCATCACCAAGCCCAAATTAACTCATTGCACCACTGAAACAAATTGCTAGAAATCGTAAGCATGGGTCCGACTGAAGCACCTCCCTACACAGCTCTGAGGCTGAGTCCATGGAGCTGCAGTTTTCACTTTTTAGAGATCAACTCCATCATGACTTTCAGAATAAGCGGGAATGTTATTTCCCCTGGGTGAAATCCGTTGAAAATGATAGATATGTTGTTATTAGAAATCCTGGTGGGGCTGAGATTTTTCTTCCAGTGCTTAAGTTTTGAGAACATCAAATTATGTAGTTGTGTACTTCTGAACTGGAAGCAGGGAATGGGTGATCTAAGAACAGGTTTGTCATCTCCAGCCACTAAATACTGACAGGTTAAAAATTTCCTTTAAACACAAAGCATGGAGAAAAACATATTATTGTTCTGTACTAAAGATCAACTCGGGAGGGGACGAGTGGTCCAGCCCGGCCCAGTCCTTGGAGCTGACGTCGTTTTTCTGCTCCCAGTCCCCCTGCTTGCCTTGTGTTTTCATCCTTCGCGCTCCCTGTTTCTCCCGATAAAGCTAACAATGCCACAGTTGTTTTGTTCCCTGTTGCTGCTGAGGGCTCTATTTTTAATCGCCGTTAATGCGGGGGCCAAAACAAAGCAAAACTTATCTTTCGCCTACGTTGTTTGTAACGGAGCTGTTTAGTCTGAGGTCACGGTGCGTGCCTCTCGCCAGGCAGCTTCGCAGCCTCCTCCGAAGTCAAGCAATGCTCAGGGCCTGCGTGACTCTTGTCAATGAAAACTGCTTTGCAGGTTTGCTTCATACACTATGTTTTTTTATTGTTTGAAGCCTTCTAAACGTTCCCGTCAGCACTCAATGCCTGCAGCCTCACACTCTCCGCATGGGTGTGACACGGCGTGGATGGATGCTGGGAAGATGGCACTACTTCTTGGGCTGCCTGTCACTGCTGTGACCATCTTGAACCTTTTAGGAAAGAGTCCACTTGTGAGTAAAGATACCTTATAGAGATCTCGGCAGCTCCTCTCCTAACCATCGGTTATTTTGTCCTGAATCTGGCCACCTTGACCACTGCGGACTTAATGTACCTGACCAAGAGGGATGCAGATGGGTTATCTCAATCATCAACTAACTAATGATGGTGCCCGAAAAGAACAGCTGATGTTCTGGAGAGCCCATTTCCTTGGGTACCAAAGGCTTCTGAATACATCCCAAAGCATCCCAGCATGTACTGAGAGGGAGTGATCTCAGCGCTTTTACAGGGACTTCAACTTTCTGTAACTCAGTACAGAGCTCCTTTCAGTTAATGTGTCTGAGCTTTCCTCATCTACCTGAACAGATTTGAATGTGATACAAGAAATGGTCTACCTACAGCCATCGTCCTTCGCAGTCCTTCCTAGTTCACCATGCAGGCAGCTTTGGTACTGCACCACCTGAGTGGGAAGGTGCAGCATTCTGTATGGTGGCCTCAGGAGAATAATACAATTTTATTTGGATATTTTTTTAGGATTAATTCCTAAATTGCTTATTTATCCAAGTTACAGGAATGCGTTACATTCCAGTTTTGCACACAAAGAAATAATAAAACCATCTTAATTTCAAAAGACCTTGCTTATCAAATGCATTTTTCATACACAAGATATTTGTTGAGCATTAGTGTATCAAGGCAGTTTGCCGTGCTGGTGCCAACAGCCACTTTTCCCTGAAGAACTGAATGTATTTTAAATATTTTGAACCCCCACTTCCTGCTTCACTTGCTAAATAATTTCACATTTCTTCCAAAAGCTGATCATCTTTCACCAGATAGCAATCCATATTATTGCAATCTCCTGGAACAGAGGAATGCTACTGACAGAATGAATACTTAGGTATAGAAGTCATTTTAGTTTTTGCTTATTTTACTGCAGGAAAATGCCACATTTGCACATTTCTAACTAGCATATGTCTAGATGCACTTTTTGCTTAAGCTATCCAAACCAGGTTATATTCTACGAGCATGCTTAACTAGTCCTCAGGGTTATTTTTTCCTACGGGCTTTTAATGTACCAACAGCCAACAATTCAACTGAAAGTCGGCTTTAGCAAACTTCCATGCTTTTGACTTTCCCTGCATTCAGGAAACCTTATGTTCATCACTAGCAGGTTCTGAAGGCATGCAAAAACACACAGGGGAAGTTTTATGAAAGGATGCCCATATCATTAACTGCTTGCAGCTGCCCTATTAATAATCAACATGGTCAGCCTCAGAAATACTGAAGCTGGTTCGGGACTACTTAGTTTGAGCAGATATTTTATTTGAGCAAATGAAGTGAATAAGCATGTGTGCAAATGATCAGACATGCTGATTTGTGTGTGATTACTCAAGTCAAATGTTTAATTTGCATAACTGAATGCAAATTAGGTACAGAACTGCAGGCTAATGTGAAGCATGCCATTTGGCGCCTGACAGTTTTAAAAATCAGACTCAAGCCCTCCATGCTTAGTGTAACTAAATGAGAGCAGAGGAATTCAGCACAGCAGACATCTATCATTTGATGCTGCTTATAATTATTTGCCAATAAGGGAGGATGACATGTAAACAAGCAGCAGAACTACAAGTCTGCTTCACTTTCTATTTCTCCAAGAGAAACCACTATTCTGAGCTTCTAGCATATTCTTTCTCGCCTTGTATTTTAAATAAAAATCTCTGACAGAGAAAAACCTACAATTCTATGAGGATATGCAGAGGCTCCCTTAGAATAGCTGTTTGGTAGTTTTTTTGGAAGTCGAAGTTTTCCACTGTACATGGTCCTCAAATTATTTTTAGCTTTGTTTGTTTACAGTCTGGAATGACATATTCAATGTGATTTGATGTTTCCTTGTATTCTTGGTCCACTCTTTTCCAAGGGAAGCACTGGAAAGTCTACGACATAGTAAATTGAATGCAAGACCTCGTATGAGGAAAATATTTGTAGAGAACAATCTGACACAGATCGGGAGCTGAACTGGATGATCTAATGGGCATTACATTGCTGGAGTCTAATGATTCATATTAGTAAAATGGCAAAATGGCTATTCTAATGCTATTTAAGAGCACAAGAAGTGGGGTTTTTTTTGGTGTATTTGAAATTCTGACTGACTGTAACATACAAGAAAGCACATAAACTCTGCCTAGGATGTCTTTTTACATTGACTATAGATTGGTTATAGACCCACACGTTTCATAAGCCAGGCTTGGGAGCAGAGAAATAGCCAGATCAAAATGTGGTTAAAGAATCATAGAATCATAGAATCACATGGTTGGATAGGACCTATAAGATCATCTAGTCCAACCGTCTTCCCACTACCATTGGTGCCAGAGCTACTAAACCATATCTTGTAGCTCCTCATCAAGCCGCCTCTTGAACACTGCCAGGGAAAACCCAAACTCCTGCCTACATATATATCCCAGCTTGCTGCCTTACATTTGAAGATATAGTCCAGCTGAGACTGCTGCTGCACATGGAACTACTGCCTGTTTAAACTGGGAACTATGAAAGAAAGGCACCCAAAGCTCCTACAGCCTAAGGGGAAAAAGATACAGAGTAAATACCACAACAGCCCTAACAGCCCCAAATGGCATGATTTTGCATGTCCAGGTAATAACTTATGAGTGACTGAGGTTGGCAACACCGAGGAACTGACTCATGAATACTCTGCTTTCTCCATCAAGGAAAAAAGAAGAAGAGGAAAATGTCAGAGCTGCCCCTTGGGTGTCTTTGCCTCGGTAGGCAGAGCTCTCTGCGGCCCCGCGATGTGGGGCAAGGGCAGCACTGGTCCCACAGCACACGCTTGGCCTTAAAGAACTGCCAGTTCACCATCTACATTGAAACTGAAGGTCTGTGCAGGTGCCTTGTCCAGACGATGGCTCCGGCTGTGCCACCACTGGAGGAGCAAACTTGGAGGGACTCGGGACAAAGGCATTCTCACTTCTGCTGGACTGCCTCAAGCCCTGTGTACAAATCTTCTGAGGTAAAACCCAAACCCTGAAGATAGAAATATGCTCTATTTATCCACATATACTAAAAATATCTTCTACTACCACCCTGCATAATGTGAAAACCTAGAAGGGAGGCAAGTATTGATCAGGTGTGATGGGCTGATGGAAGAAAGGCTTTCCAGTGAGTTACGTGAGCCTTATGTACACATATTCACTGCGGGTACGCATTTCTGGGAACACACGGTATGTTAGCCTGCAAATCCCGCTGCTTCACTCTAGGTGAAACAGAGCTAACATCAAGGGCAAAGATTGTTTTTCAAAGGCAACAGAGTAAGCAAGTCTGTTCCTGAAGAACCAAGATATGAACAATGGTGAGAAAGACGCAGATACGTCTGGGAGCAGCTGAAATTAATGCAATTGCAATTCATTATAATTTCAGCAAGAATTTGACCCTCTATTGATACAAGTGCACTGGTAGATTCATAAAGATTCATAGGTATGTTCATATATATCACATCCAACCTATAAACTGATTTGTCTGAATGCACCTTCCAGCCATTACAGTCCATTCTAGTTCTGCCCGTGCGGCGGCTGGGCTTTCTCACCCATCTGTGGCATCCCACGCAGTAACCTGCAGACTAACAAAGTCAGTCCTCACCCTTGTTTTGCAAAAATTAAACAGACTCAGCTATAAGATACCAAAATTCAATTCAGAAGCAGTTCCTTCGATTTTGTTAGACCCAGTACAGACATGCCGGTTCTTCTCCAGTAGAATATATCCATCTGAGGGCAGACTCGTAATTCAGCTCCCGCAGCTTGACGTGTTGGCATGTGTCAGCTCAGTCATGGCAACTCCGCGTGTGTGCATTTGTGTGTGTGCACATGTGTTCATCGTCCCTGGCAAATGGGATATAATTCAAGTAATCGTAAACTAAATTATACTGGAGTGACAGCGGGTTATGCTAAGTCCCATTTCCATGTATCTGTCAGGCACTGGGAGCGTGCACACGGATGGTTACCACTGGCAATCAAAGAGCACAATTACTGAAACTGTGGTAACCTACTCGAGAGCCTGAGCTCTACGGACGTACAGGCTGCGGAAGAGGTGTCGGTTGATATAGGTCAGATTTCCCTGCCTTTTCTTGATGACTACTTTATTCCTTTTTCAGTGATACTACACAGGTCTTCAGCAGTTGCCAAATTTCAAGCGCTGACTGTAACCTCACTTACAGAAAAAAAACCCCAAAATCTTTTGGCCAGGAACTGCTAACTGAAAAAAAAAGCTTGATGATTTCACTGTATTTTGTTAGGATTTATAATCTTCAGGGAAAAACACAATCAACACTTGCAATGCAATGTAAGTATACAAAAAAGCAAGCAGAAATAGGAATATTCCCCTAGCCAAGAATTCTTGCAGACTGGATGTGCTGACGTGCCAGCGGCTGGAGGGCTTGCAGGCGAGGGGCTGGAAGAGAAGCACGTAGGACGTCTACACTGTTAGAGTGGGCACTGACAGACAGCCCAGGAGGCTTAGTAAGAGCAGGGTACCCACCCTGGCATTTTCAAGTCTTAGGTCGTGGCTCTGTAGGGAGGCTATTCTGATTTAAACCATAGCTGCCACTGAAAATGGTCCTGCTCCTCTCCTCCCACCCTCCCTTGTGTGCTGGCATTTTTCTGGCCTCAGATGAGCTGGGCTGGAGATCTGAGCCAGCTGACGGCTCTCTGCTCGTTCCTGCCGGGTTTGTTTTCTGCTGATTTAGCTTTCTGAACAGGTTTGCTGGTGGGGTCAGAAAATGGCCAGTGCCAGCAGAAGGGGAGCGGCGGGGGGCACAGGCAGGGGAAGGGAAAGAAGGAGAAGCCTTCCTTGGCTGCAGCAGCTAAGCAGTGAGTCCATTTAGTGACATCAGAGTACAACACCATTAGCATCCCTGTCCCAGAAAGGAAGAACAGTCAATTCAACTTTAATTCTTAGGACTTCAAATCCGATTTTTCTAGGAAATAGTTTGTTTGATGTTCGTTTGTTTGATGTTTGTTTGTTCGCTTTGCTTACTGCAAGCAGTGCTGGCAGATGATGCTGAATCAAGGTAGTGTTTTGAACCTTTCTTTTCCCTGACTCCTCACAAATTCAAACTGTCCCTCATCACATTTGTGTAAGCCCTCTGGGAACAGGGTGTGGGAGACACCAGCAGCCAGTCCCATGCATGGATGCATTTGGGTGCCCTGGCCCTGGGCAGGTGGGCCCAGGGCTTTGTTGACCCTCTGAGGCTGAGCACAGCCCAGACCACCTCAGAGAAGGACAATGAGGGGAAAGAGAACACGGGGAAAGGGAGGGATGGGACCATTGGACTGCAGCTGGAGCTCAGGCATCCTGACTGCCAGCAATATGCTCTGGTCAATTTGTCCTGCAGCTTCAGTGCAGACTGTGCATTCCCTTGAATGCAAAGGAGCTGCACTGTGGACCTGTCATCTCATAGCAACAGTAACCCCAGAAGGCTGTTGTATGATGTCTGACCCTCTTCAGTCCAAACACTGCTTTACACAGGTCCAAACAGCAGAGAAAGTGGGCTAAAACCAACCCAAACCAACCAGACGGTGACCATCATTCACCCTTCCTCAGGCTAACTCAATGTAAATGCTTTCTAATTGAATTTCCAGATGTCCAATGCAAAATAAATACCAAACACCTGCTTCAGAAACACAAAGGCTGCAAATGACGCAAGGCATGAGGAGTTTTGGTTGATGCTGCTCTCTTCCATGCTGTCCTGGTCTCACCCCAACATGCATGCGGTCACTTTGGGGGTGCCAAGACTAATCCATTAGTGCTGCGCAATGTATGCGGAGTGGTTTCAACAAGGTGAACTAAGAGAACATAAATCATCTCTGACACAGCAGCTAATTAGGCCAGAGAGTGCCAAACAGCCTCAGCGATGAACCACAAGAACAACCTGGTCTTATTTTGACACTCTAGGCTTGCGAGGTCTCCTAAGCTTCTGAAAGCCTCTGTAGCTCAACAGATTTTACACGGAGCAAATAGCACATCAGTGCCCATATACCCAACAAACATAAAAGCAGAGAATTGAAAGGTCCCAAATCTCCAGTCTGCACTTTTATTCTCCCTCCATTCTCCCTCTCTCAGACTTTAATACTATTTTTTGTTATCATCTGGTAATTTGCTGACCTCTCAATTTTTCCCAACAGCTGCAGCTTACAGACTTTGTCTAACATTATTCCAATGAAAGTTTAATGAGATCTTTGCTTTAAATAACCTAATGAAATAAGGGTACCAATTAATCCCTTTGGGCCTAAGTCAGTTCCTCTTTATTTTTGTTCTCTAAAAGAAGCTGTAAAAGTTCCTCCTGCAGAGGGTGGTCCCATGGAACTTCACGGAGATTAACCCGTGAGGTTCGGCTGAAACTGGGGGACAGGGAGATTAAAATTTTCAGTCAAAAAGATTTTTCCATTGCAGAAATACCAATTTGTCAAAACCAATGTATTTTGTGGAAGGTATTTCCAAAGAAATAAGCATTACAGAATTTCAGTCATACAAGAAAACAAAAAAGTCTTCTGAAGTAAAATGAAGTAAAATGTTACAATATTAAAATTTACCGTGACATGGAAATTCCGAGTTTCAGCTGGTTTAGCAGAACCTTTCAACTATGCAAATAGCTTGACCTCCCCAAGTACTTCTCAACAGGTCCTCAACAGCATCCACTCTACACAGCCGCACAGAATTCCTAAAGCCTTCCTAAAGAAGGGGACCTTCATGTAAAATCTGCCCGCATCTATGTGCAAAGTGAGACACAGCCTGCCACTCACTAATTCCAACATTCCACAACGGGATGCTGCAATATTAGCTACGCTTGCTCTCGAGGACTCTGATGTGGGCTGTGCCTCCACTGCAGATCGCAGGTCGAGCACGGGAACCGTTGGTGGGGTTAAACGCTCGCCGGCCAGCTGGGAATGGCTGGGCTGCAGCAGCACACACCTCTGGGCTCGCTCCTTTATTTGACCGAACAAAATCAATCTGGGATCTCCCTGCTGTTGGACGGCTTTTACTCTCCGAATTAGCTCATTTAACGTTCATGTATCTCAACACTGCGCTGCAATCTTCAGTGTAGACAGAGCATTATTTCTAATCTAAATTTATCCAGCTTCAGTTTTCAGCCACTGAATCCTGTTATGTCTCCATCTATCCACTCTAAAACCCATCTATTATTAGAAATAAGCTACAGAGTTGAACAGATCACATCCATCATCGTTTTATGATCCTCCCACTGTTTTCCTCACTTCTAAACCACAGTCTCCCTTCTCCGCGTTCGGGTCTCCTTTCCCCAGCCTCTGTTTTATAGCGGGGAGGCGAGCGCAAGGCTGCCAGCGCGGCACTGGCCGGGGATGCGGCTCGCACTGGAAGAAGGCGATCAGAGGGCAAAAAGTGCTGGCAAGTGCCTCTGCTGTGTTGCAGGGTGCAGCATCGGTGCAGACAGGCTTGCGTTATGTCAGTGTTTCTCACACGGTTGGTGACGCCTGAAAGATTATTCTGGCTTTGGCTTGATTTCTCACCTGATAGGTATTTAGCTTCTGTCATGGCCTGCTTTGTTCTGTCAGACATCTGCCAATAAAACTACCTTCTCTTCTCCCCCAAACTGTCTCCTCCAAACCTTTAAGTAAAGCACGCTACATAAAACAGGCTCTGTCATTTCCCTGGCTGTCAAATCACGACTGGTTTTGGAGAGAGCTCCGATACGGATCTCGTCGTGCGAGATCAGGTTCATCCACAGGGATGAGAAGAAGCTTTTGTCTGTAAAAAGCAGTTTTGCAAAGTTCAGTGCAAGTTCCCTGCACAGAACTGACGCTCGTGCTCTGCCCACACAGCTGAACTGAACAATGAACTGTGGGAAACATTCCTCCGCCGCTCTCGCCGAGCTGCCAGAGCGGGATGCGGAGCTAGGATTTATGGAGTTAAGAATCACACAAGGTTATACGGCTATATAAAATGCAATTAAGATGCAAAGAATATTTTATAGCCTGACTGCATCAGTGTCATAGAATTTCATAGCTGACTGTGTGTTTTTCCATTTCCTAGAGCACTCTTTAAAAGCTGAAGGAAATCTATTAAAAGCCAACGAGATTAAATTATACATAGTTCCTATTATTTTGCTCTCATAAAAGGACCTCACATGGACACCTCAACCTGAAACACTGGAATGATGAGGTTATTTTTGCCATAAGCCAAACATATGTCCTTTAGGTTATGTAAGAAATATTTGTGGTCCCTGCTGGTGTTGTCAGAGAGTACATCGCATATTAGATTCCTGAATACACAGAAATATTCTGCCACTAAAGCTAAACAAAAGGGATTTAACGGGTTGGACTAATGAATTTCAGGAACTGATTATCCATGGCAGTATGACACTGGCTGACGTGTTAAAAACAGTGAAATAATGTAGGACCTTGCCTAAATAAGATTTATACACAGTGCCAGCTAGCTGGTAAAAAATAGCAATAACCTTTTAAAACATTAATTTAGGCTTTTATTAGAATACAAAGAACCTCCAGTTTTTGAAAGGAGGCATTGTCTCCCCTTTTAATTTCAACAGCACCATGGCTTGAATACAACACAGCAGGGTGTGTGTTTTCTAAAGTTGGGTTATTATCAGAGCGCTCAATGCAGTTTGCCAATAAGCCTTTATTTGGCAAGGCCTAAAACTGCTGACAAATGAGATTCTTCCTACAGCAGTAAAACAAGGCACAGTTAAATATGCCTAATTACAAAAACACACTGAGAACCACCGTGAAGTACATACATCACAGAAAAATCAAATGATCTCTGCATCACAGCTGAGGGACTGGCATCCTAACACTGTCTAACCATGTGGATTAAAAATATATAAACCCAAAAGATCTGGGCTTGAGCTCCTGCCTGGTTTATGCCTGATGCAATCCCATTGCAACCATCGGACCCTGTCCTGCCCTCGCTCAGACCGCAGCGACCCGCCGCCGTCAGCCACGCTGCCTCTGCTCCCGCAGTCACGCTGGCTTTTAGCAGCCGTCTAACCACAGTGCAACGAGCGCCCCGCGAGATCAGAAGCGAGTTTAGGCATGCAGGAGGAGTAATCTGAAAATAAATGTCTCATCTTGAAGTGTAAGTTCAACGAACTGACCATTTGCCTACAAAAGTATGGCAGTGCTTATTCTTCTGGACTTCTGCTCTTTCTCCAGAGGTGTGAGTTGATATAGAGATGAGGGTAATTAAAATCTTGAAACTCAAGGGGGGAAAAAAAATCTGTTTAAAGTGAGGTAGGTCTTCATATCTTCCTCTAAGATAAGACTGCGTCACTAACAGTCTTGTTTCTTTTCTCTAATAGTGTAGGATAACGTGCACTTTGAGTTCAGATGTGAATCTCACTCCAAGACAATTATACATAGCGCTGATGAACTCTACTCAACTCCAAGGGAATCACTAGTGTTTTGTGGGAGATTAATGTGCCCTAATGTACCTTCTGCGTGTTTCATTCAGCAGCATTTCAGTAGCTATTTATGAGCAACGTTCTCTGATGAGCAAATATAAGTGATGAAGAATCCCAGTGAATACAACTAAGAAACAGAAAATGATTAAGAATTGCATTTTGATTGAGGAACGGAGCCCATTTAGTTGACATCGTATAAAACTTTCAAGCAGAAAACTCTCTTGACCTCAATTTCAGGACATTTAATACTATTCCCAGGCAAAACTCAAGACAAACAGGAGTAAGTCGGTACAGCTATATGCAACATTGCTGTTTCGTGTCGATGCTGTATTTTTTGCATATTTTAAAGATTTCGTATCTACTAGAAATATTTGTAAAAACACATTAGGAACCACAAAGAGGAGTAGCCCATTAGAGCAAAGACAAGTACCCAGTAAAAATGCCAGACACTCAAATAAATGTCCTATAATATAATACAATGTCTTATTTATGACTGCGTCCTGTTGCTTCCTTCGGCTACGCGGCGTGGCCCTGAATGGGGATTTACAGCAGCCACCACAGCGTGTCTCAGTCACTTAGACTGAGACTACATTAAGACAGAACTTAAGGGTTTCATGTTTATTCTCACTGCCTTCAGGATCAAATTGTCTTAGTTTCCAGCATAAGTTTTCTGAGCTTTACACTCCTAAACTCAAATTTTAGTTTGAAAATTAAACTTGGTACTTTCCCAGTTCTTCTGTGCTAGTTGAGGTCTGGTACATTCGCACCTAAATAACACTAGCAAGCTTCTCAGAAATACCTGAAATGCCTAAGGAACCCCAACTATCTTGTTCAAAAGCAATGAAGTCATAAGGGAGCACCCATTTAATAGAGAATCAATTTGCTTAGGATCCTGAGTGCACCAAGTCACTTTTGAAAACAAGCCCCAGCCCCTAAGGTCATGCAAGTGCTTTTGAAAACTTTGCACGCCGGCTCAAATTCACTTTAATTGTATTGATAATAGAGTTCAGGCTGAAACAGAATTCCTCGGAATGACATGTAACCAAAAAAAGATCCTGGTTTCATTGTGAGATCCTAAGTTAGGCTCGCAGAGCTCAAAGGGTGGAGCTTTTCATCGATCATACGTGATCTGTAGATAATTGAGAGACAACAACAGAGCTCTAGATGCGTCTCTTTCTGAAAAGGGTAGTTGTTAAAAGGATAGAGGGAAACTTTAGAAGACCAATGCACAATATATTAGTCTGGAAATTAATAGCTGCCCTTAGCAGAATCTGTGCTAGACATATGGAAACTGCACAGCTCAGGTCACTCAAAGCCACGCTCATACCTAAAACTGAACTCCTGTTTATGATGTGCTCATAAACGGCTGCGATGTGAGCACGTGGCGTAGCGCAGCGCACGGCGGTCCCTAACTCCAGAGGAACAGGGAAACTGTAGGAAATTTGAAAGGCAGCAGCAAAAGAGATGCGGCAGATGGAAGGACCAATGCGTAAGAAAGGATTAAGAGTTACCTATGTTTAGCCTGCCTGAGCAGTGAATTAAAGTGCCCAGCTCATATAAATGCCTTGGGAGCAGAGTTATTATTTACAGGGGCGTTTTAAACCAGGGAACATCAGGGATGGATTTAAAAACTTGGACACATGTAAAGCATACATCACTTGGCAAGTCAGCATGTGTCAGCAGAGCCACGGTAACTCTTCACTCGTGCACTTTTAGTCCAAAAGCTCACATGCCCTAAACTGTCCTGAAATAGGTGAGAGCTAAGCTGCAGTTGTTGTGTGCTAGGAGGGGGCACAGCTGGGGTAACTTGTTGTGAGGCCAAGTGCTAAGGGAAAAAGAGAAAAAATAAATTCTGGGTATCAGCAAAAACATTCCTGCCTCTGATATCTACTGAGTTTTATTGTGTCTCCGGGAAGACGCGGAAGGCTTGTTGCTTGGGTTGTTCAAAAGTAGATGGACAAAATAAAAAACAGCGTGCTACGCTAAGGAATAACTCTGAACCAGAAAGGAGATTAGTTAGGTAGCCCACTGGTCTGGGCAGCTTTCTTCATCTCTTATTTCTGTAACTTTCAAATGACCTTCTGTACAGTTTTGGGTGAAGGAGTTTAAATAGAACAAAAGCACCTCAATTTTCCTTTTGTTCTAGGATTCCATTTACTGGAGCATTTTTGAAGCTCTCTGATGTTAGAATAAATGTTTTCCCACTTGCTGTCTGAAATTGGGAGTGACAAAATACCCAAGAAAAGATGTTCTCATACCATTTCCAGCTGGGACAAGACGCAAAAGTTGCCAAAAATCTCGTGAGAAAGTTTATTATCAAGAGATTTCCGACCCCATCTTTCAAAGTTCTGCCCAGCGCTACAATATCGCCAAAACTGACTCCAAGCTCTGCTTCTCCTGCAAGCTGTCTGTCACTCAACATCCGCACGAGATGAGGCTGCTGGGCAGGGTCAGTGTGCGTGCTGGAAGGGGAAGCTCTTCTTTGCTAGGCAGTGGGGTCTCGGTGGGGGGAGCGGGCTGGTCGGGGGACCCCTCAGCCCCGCTCTGCCTTCCCAGTGTGCTGCAGCAAACCCCCCAACTTTCTGTGACTGTGGGAGCATCTATACGAGTGTTTTATGTCCAACCAGGTGAGCTGTTGTGAAGCAAACCTCTTTCTTTCCTCCCACTTCCCACACGTTATTTCACATCATGGAGTGGTCCCGGAGCACACAGACCCATCCTTGCAAGTGAAATGAACTCAGAAGCTGGGCTCGAGCGGCACACCTCACTGGTGGGCGGTTTAGCCCGTGCGACTGTGCAAGACTTAGTTCAAAGCAAAACACCCCATAACATGTACAGGTGTAGACTGAGGGTCCTTGGCACTCACAGAGCCCTCCTGTCCCACCTCATCACTTGCTAATCCTTGCTAATCACTCAAATGCTTGTATTTCTACTCATGTAAGCATCTCAGTGATGCTACTCCCCTCTCTCTGCCTTTCTTCTTGTGCTTTACTGAGTGCAATGCTTCCCCACCAGATACAGTCTGAAAGATCTCCTTCATGGCAAGTGCCTTGAGTTCTTCAAACAAAAAAAACCATCCTTCAAAATATCACAGAAAGACTGCAATTAGTACTGAAGTGCCTCAGGAGCCTGGGAGGTGTCTCTTTTTTTTTTTTTTTTCCAGCATGAAATGGAAAGGCTTTTGGTCTTCACATTTTCTTCTCACATCCCTTTCATAGAGATAACATGGGGAAAAAAAAGAACAAAGGGGAAAAAAGGAAGGAAAAAATAGAAGATGAAGAAATTTCATTTATCAGCTTCAGATTTTTCACTTTTTATCTTTTCATCCAAATCAGAAAATGTAAACATCAAACTTTCTGATAAGATTTTCACTTCTGCAAGAGACCTTTTTTTCTAAAAGTTTAGCATACCCATTAAATAAAACCGCCTACCTACAACACACAGCCAAAGCCTTGGCCTTGGGGCTGCACAGGTTTTAGTTTACAAGCATGAGAAGTTTAAATACAAGACTGTAAATGCTCTTTGATACTGAACTGATTGGAAAAATCCCAAAAGCCTTGAAGTAGAGAGGAAAGATGTATATTTAGAATTAGCAAGGAAAACAGTAATTAAATAAAGTAAACAATAATTAAAATATTGCAGTATAAAGACTAGGATGTTGAAAACTTGCATCAACTAAGGATCATATGAAAAGAGGTTTTTTTTTTTTGGCTCAAACCACAATGCCCAAGTTATTATTAAAGTTAGACAGGATAATGTGGAAGAAAATTGTTTTATACCCATGTTACTCTAACTTCATGACAGTGTGGTGATTTAGTTATAACTGATTTCAGTGGAAATGTACTGGCTTAAGGCTATGGGAATGGTAAATCAGGACCTTTTGGGTCTCATTTCCTGATAAGAAAGCATCTGACTTTTTAAAAACTGTGATGGGCCTGATCCTTGGCTTTATGGGTTTGTTCTGACCTACACCACCTGCAAATCCTCCCAATATACTTTATATTGCTCGGATTAAATTAGAGGCTGAAAAGGTCATGATCCATGTAACTGAGGCAAACAGAAAAGTTACCTATAGACAAATCTGAGAAAACCTAAGCAAAATCCCCCAATTCTACTTGAACTTACAAGTTTGGCAACAAAAAAAAAATAGACACTCTTAGCTCGGGGCCCCGCAGCCTCTGATTGCCAGCTATGGTGTTAAATCACCCATGGTAGGGCTGCCCCACGGCTCCCTTGGGGCAAATCCCTGGTCTTTGATCCCCCCTCCTGATCTCAATGGGAGTTTCCCCCTCCTTGGGTCCGGGCGGAGTACGGGAACTGGAATGTTCTCTCTGAAGATGAAATCCACCTCGTAGATTCTGTATCTTAGCCCCTCCTCGCCATACAAGTGAATTGGAGAGCAGAGAACAAGGGTTTTTCTCGTGTTTTCACTCTGAAATTGAGATCTAGAGGTGAAATGTGGCATCTGTGTGATGCTTGGTGAGTGAAGTGCCATGGGCTGGCAGTGGGAAGATGATGAGATTGCCTGTGCGGTACAGACCAGGACAGATGGTGAAATACATCGGCACGTTCCCCCTGTGGGCTTTGCTGTAGGTTTCATACACACCTTTTATGACTGCTCCTCCCTGAGAAGACATCTGCCTTTCAAAGGTTTGGACATAAACTCTGATTTGACAGATTCTCCTAATCTGTACGTGTACGTAGCCTGCTCACCGAGCAGCAGCCTTTCTTAAAGAAGGAAAGTATCTTGCAGTGTTATATGGCAACTTTATTGTAGTCTTTGATCCCCCGCCCCCGTAGGCTTGTGCAGATTACAGAGATTAGACTCTCACTTCTGTCATACCAATTTACACTGCACTGGAAGTCAAACTAAGATTGCCTTTGCAGTATATCTGCCTGGATAAATCTAGAGGAGTAAGTGCATTTGCTATGGCAATAAGTTTTCAGAGATGCTATGTGGGCACAGCACGTCCAAATGGAAGTTAGGAACAAGAAAGAAAAATACAAAAATACAAAACAAGATTTTGTGCAAGCTTTTACACAGACCAGCAAGTCAAGACGATAGACTCAGCCCCTAAGATCAAGATGCTCAATGGACACGGAGCAGAAGCCCAGAAAGGTCATTGAGCAGTAGTCAGGATGGACGACGCAAGTGTCCATGGTAAAGGTAAGGCCTGTCTGTGTCAGATACGAGACGTGGTGTGGGATTGACCAAGTCTATCCAACACTTTGTCCCTTTGCTCTTTCACATGGTGAGGCTGCAGCACTAGCTGCAAACACATCTCACAAATGTAAGAAAATGTGAAATAATTAATTGCTCAAGGAGGAAGACAGTCACCCATGGTGTGGGCTATTGCCTTTGCTTAATATGCTCAGAGTATCACAAAGACAGTACAGCACGAAAACCTGAGATGGAGAGAAGGAAAGAGAGAAGGAAAAAGGGGAAGAAAAAACCAAACCCAGCTACTTTAACATACTTTGGAGATTTTAAAATTCTGTCCATTTTTGTGCTGATAATTTGAAGACAAATGCAGGTGTGCAATGCCAGCCACTGACTGCCTTCCACCCAGCCAGCCCACGAGAGGGAAAAGGAGTCCTGAATATGAGCATCAGTTTTCATCTGTGGTCTTCAAACAAGTTTGATGCCAGTTACTTAGAACAAGAATACCAAATGCTGCCCCGATTCCCCTCTCAGATCTGTTTTTATTTCTTATCTTCTATTTCTCATTCCTCTAAATTGTAAACAACAGAATCAGAGTCTTGTGTCTCTGTATGTGACATCTTCCATAGAAAGTGATTCGGTGGTTTAATTCTGCTGTGACACCACAACATGAATAAATGTGGGTACACATTAAAGCATTCAACACAAAGCACCTTCTGGCAAGCTTGCTCATAACCGTCTACCCTGAAGGTTATTCAGTTTGTTTGTTTGCACTTTTTCCTGTAATACCTCCAGTAATCGCTGTCATAGAGACGATGTTTCGGTAAATGAATGTTCCCCTGAATTAGTAGGTTAATTTCTAGGCAGTAGGAAATCTTCTGAGGAGCGTTCAATCGTCACCACAGCACTAGCAAATGACAGGAGCAGAAAAAAGCCAGATAAACTATGCAGCCAAGGACCCTGGAGTATTTTGGAAGTGGGTTAAAAACCTACCGGGTCTGATCCTCCTCTCTCATTTACATTGGTACAGCAAACCACATCCTGTCATTGAGAACTTGGTGAAAGCGAAAGTTCGCCGAGCAGCAGAGCTGGGTGCAATCATGAACAGCTCTGAGTGGGGACCTTACGCAGCTCCCGCCCGAGCCGGCGGAGGGAGGAGTAAAGTGCTCTTAGGAGCACGAGGCAGGTTACAAGTTACTACCCCCAGAGCAAAGCTGCCTTCAGGTAGGACAGCTTGACTGTGGGAGAGGACAAGAAATGCTTTTTTGGGTCCTTCGAGCAACAGAAATGCTTTTTTGACACTTCAAACCCATCTGCAGCAGGGAATAACATGAAAATAGCAACGCAAACCACAGGCGAAGGGATGGGTCTGTAACTGGGGCAAACTGATAGGGCTGCGAGAGCCCAGCTGACCGACGCTTTGGAGCTACCTAGGTCTTTTATTTCACTTTACTGAGGAATTTAAAACTAATTATCATGTAGCTCAGGAGGATTTTTTTTCTGCCTTCCTCTTCCTCCTCCAGCAAATGAGACCTGGACTACGCACAAAGGGTTTGTATACACAGGAAACGAAGCCAAATTACAGATGTGAATTTGAAGTAGATTAGTTAAAGCACATTAAATCCTTATACGGAAGGTTTCATTCAGAAATAAAGTAACTGTAATTTGCTTTAGGAATGAATCAAGCAAACTAAAGGTTCCTTTATGTCTGAATAAATGCATCCACCCAGGGGTTTAATAGGTTTTACCTCAAACACTTTAAATTCACGTTTTGGTTATTTCACTCCATGGTCCATGCAGATAAGCCCAAGCAGTACCACTTTAACTGAGGTTTTGTTTCAAGGGCCAGCTAAACCTCCGCAGCCACTCTTAAACCGAAATACGGGTGTCTATACAGCACTTTGCACTAGCTTTCCTAAATTGGTTTACAAAATAAAACTAATTCCGTTTCTGTGTGGAGATAAGGCCTAAATAGCTGAAAGAATGGGATTTATAGATAAATGAGGAGGGATGCCATAAAAGCTCCATTGATTTCTGGCTGTGCTTCTGTTCTAAATCCCATTCTCTCCTAGGCTGCTGCCTCTGTTGAAGACTGTTGGATCTTTCTTTTTTGCTTTAAAACTTCAGCTGAGTTTCAACTTGCTTCACCAGACTGACAATGAAGACTTAATCCCTCTTGGAATTTGCAAGATGTAAAAGGCTGTGAGTTAGCCCGGCTTGACAGGACCCCGATTGGGAAATTGAAACGCTGTTTGCTAGTACAGGTTGCTCCCATTCATGGGAGCCATCCCCACCCTCAGCCAGGACTTTGCAGAGCCAAAGCCATTAAAAAATGGGTGGTAGTGCGTCGGATAACAAAATCTCCTCCTTTGCCTATAAATTTAATCTTATTTCAGGTTTTGGCTAGATACAGAATTCTATATGGCCACAATTTCACTCCATGGTTTGCAGGCTCTGTGTTGTTCAGGAAAACACTCCAGATTGACACCACAGGCTTTTGGTTTGCTTTTAATCAGCAGAATAAAGACACTAGGAAAAACCAATCTGGTCCTATTCAGAGGCTTTGGTTGCGCTTGGTAGAGATGGAGTCTTCATTGTGAATGACCCCACAGCCAGTAAAGCATTTAGAAGATGCTAACGGCTAACAACAGTGACAAACATCTTTTAGGAGGACATAATTTGCACTCAAATAAGGCAAATATTTATACATGTCATTATCACTTCCTGGCGGGATTATTGTAATCCGTTATTTGCAGGCCTCCATGCTACCACACTTCCTTCAGGGATTTGAATTTTTGCAGAACTGTGGCTCCAAAATGCTCATCCCAGCCAAGACTCATTACTCACATTACAGGGAAAGCTCCACTGACTTCCTCTGCAGCACAGAACCGACCTGAAAGACTTTTTTGCTTATACGCAGAATAAAATGGTGAATAATCCATCATACCTATAGTGCAAAACTGGTTTGGGTCTGAATTCCAAAGGTATGCCATAAATTGCTTTAATTTTGCAGAGCATCTGAGGGTTTACTCACAATCAAAACACATTAAGGACCAAAATCGATGCTGGTAACACAGAAGTGACTTCATTAGTTATGGCCGTGAAGTGTCAGAGCCTTTTCAAGGGACTTGATTAACTGAGAAGTAATTACATTCTGAAAAATGGTGAGTAATTTCACATTTGTGGCACTTAGAGACTGGCCTCCGTTCTCTTTTGCTGTAGAGCAGATAAACGACAGCCCCATGAGTTTCCACGGATGTCAGGGGTTGCAGTTCAGCACTCTGCGAGATCGTGCCGCTCCCCGAGGTGCCGTTGTGTGCAATTTCCGAGCCAAGAGGCTTTGAGTCACAGCCACGCGGCACACGGTCGCAGGAGTTTCAAGATGCTGCCACCAGCTTTTCTTTCTCCTCAGCCACAAAGCACCGTCTCCACCACAAAGCTGGCAGGCAGGACCACAGGAGGGGTGTTCAGCCGGAAGGACAGATGAAAGCTGGTCCTACCCAGCTGCGGAACACCGCACCGCAGAGGCTCAGATAACTGTGGCCGGTAATCCCGGGATAGGAGTCAGCAGAGAGCTGCAAGTGGGAGACGCTTTAGTTTTTTTGCAGCGAACTTATCAGGGTTTTGTCTGTCAGCACCTTGACTTTTGCAAACCTCAACCTACAGGAATAGCTGATGTCGGGCAAGACAGCCCTGATCTTCCAGCCTCCTCGGCACAGGGCCACCGAGCCCCACTGTACCACCTCACCACCTCCCAGAAGAGGCTTTGACAAGGCACACTGCGAGCTAAACACGGAGGGGTTAATTTCCAGGCAATCTCCAGAGACAAATACGAAGCTGTCATCAGCTCAGTGCTCAGTAGATGACTCTGAACACCTTTAAAAGAAGGCACTATTTCTGCAACAGTGGCAGGGAGATAATAGCTTAAAGAGATCACCTTTAAACTGTAAAACACACATGACAAACACCGCAATTTTTGGAACATCCTCACTGACATTAGCTAAACTGGTATGAAAACAACATCACTCATCATAACAAATTTTGACTGACAGTCCCAAACCCCATCACTCTTGAAGAACACATAATTTTAAGGCTGAGTAATCATTAGAGAACAACAACGTGATAAACAACGCTCTTCAGCGCAGTCACTGCTGCCAGCTCCACACCGCAGAGCAGCTTTGCGTGGAGTGTGGGTCTTGGGGTGAAACTGAGTCCTTTGGACAACTTTATTCCTCTGCAAGACACAGCTTCTGACACAAGCACATCTGAGCAGGAGACAGCACATACTCCAGTCCATAGGGTGGCACAAACCCTCCCAGCAATTACCGAGTATCGCAGACCTCACCACCGTCTGCTCCACAGGCAGGATGCCATTCTTCAGCCTAATCTTGGAAGGATGTTTAATGTACATGTTGGCATGCACATTTAACAAACATGTAAATAAACTCCCTTCCAAGCTCTCAACCACTGACACTTCTGGAAGAGGCTGGCAGAACAAACGGCGTGTGACCAAGGGACAGTCCCCTTTGCACAACACACTACTCAAAGGTTGTCAGATGTGACTGCAATGAGCACGCAACTGGTGAGAAGTGAGCAGAGGCAAAGATGGAGCCAAACTAATTTGTGAGCAGTATTCATGTTTTGAAGTTTTTCAAAGTGTAGCTCAGGCCCATGTCTTTCTTCAAAAGAAAAAAGGGAGACAGACCAAGACATCCAAGAGCTAATGTTACTTGGCAAGGAAGATGAAGCTGTAATCAAGTTGACTCTATCTGCATGGAGAGCTGGATAACCTCCTCTCTTTTCTACATAGAAAAGGTCAGATCTCCAGCTACTAATCAGTAGCTAGAAAGTAGCCTCAGGATTTGGTCTTGGCATCATTTTTAGAAAAGGTTAAGAAATCAAATTTATTATTGTGACATTCTCAAATAATTAACTTATGAACGAGACATGAGTTTTTATCAAGTGTAAACTTAAAAGGCATCTTCTTGTACACTCAGCAACGCAGAAGTCATAGAAAAGCCTGGGAAACATTTTCCACCGCCTTGCTGTATCAATCCAAGACCAATGAGAAAATGAGGAAAGGAAAAGCAGCACGGTGTCTCCTGATACCAGAAGAAATAACAACATGGTAGAAGCTGTAGGAGATAAATCTCTCTCCAGAAGGTGGAGACAGTTTGCCGATGCCCTGTTTCCAGAAGGCGATGGGGCAGGCGCTAGGGAGAAATTATTCTTCTTTAAAGGCTGAAATCGGTGAATAAGACTTCAAATCTCTCACCCCAAGGGAGTCCAATTTTGCCTCATATTTAGATGAGCCAAGTAGCCTGTGATGGAGAAAGGACACCAGACATGGTGGCAGGTCTTAGCTCAGACAGCAAGAAAGAAACCAGTGGCTGTGAGAGGCATTTGGTATGAGTGATAGGCTGCATTGCTTGTATGTTATCGCTTTGAGTCCTTTTTGCAACCCTAAAGGCTTCGTCTGCATTCCTAGGAGCAATTTGGAAGTGGGGCTCTGACCATCCTGATACCCTGTATCTCACCAAAGCCAGTATTACTCCACGTTTCAAGAACATGGCTTGAGATTTGGGGCTATTTTAGCAACTTCTGCATGCAGCCCTAATGTGTATTGCAGGCATCTTACCCAAGACAGAATTCAGCCACTGGGCTTGGGGTAAATAAGATTTGAACGTGCCTTCATAAGCCTGCTTCACCCACGACTATCTGGCACACCGATGACAAGGAGGTCTTTAATCACTGCTTCTGGTTGCTGTCATTGCTGTAGTCAGTGATTCAAGTTTTTTCCTAGGTGAAACCTGACAGCAAAGCAAGTTGGAGAATGATTTTTTGTGTGGAAAACAGTAGGGGGGCACAGAGTAAGGTTGTGTATCACATAACATTAAATCATCTCCTGGTGGCAGACAGTGACTCTGTCTCATGTAATAACAGCCCGTTCGGTCTTAAATCTCTATGAAGCAGTCAGCTATGCTGACAGAAAAACAAAAAGCCAAGAGGGCAGATGGGGCAAAGCAAAAGTTCTTCTGACTGCCTGAAAATGAAGCCCATGTTTCAGGAAGGCAACACGAACAGTTAACACACAACATCGCTTCCTTCTCCCTGTTGCTCTTGACCTGGTAGCCAAAAAACACAGCGCACATGTGGTGAATTTGATCTCTAGATAACTGCACTCGGTAGAATTGTAACAGTGCATTAGCATGAAAAATAACATACTGCACAGCTGCGTGAAAGTGGATCTGGTGCTTGTCACATATATTTTAATAGAAGATGCCTAGAAGGTGATCTCAGAACAAACATGTCACAAGGCAAAAGACAGAAAGGAGAAAAAACACTCCCAAATCTCTCCATGTTCTTAAAGGGGTTTTGACATACAAAGTGTAGGTTTGCAAGGGTTGAAATAAAATTGTTTCAAGCTAGAAATCTCTGTGAACCTCAGCACTGAGGGCTTTGGCAGCTGGGCTCTGGTGAATCTTGCTGGGGTGGTGCAAAAGAAGAGTCTCGCTGGCATCCCATCCCTGTACCAGCCCACGCGCGGATATGTGGGTCTGCGCCTCAGCCACCCACCCCATAGTCTGGTCTCATGGGCTGAGCTCACCCTCATCGGGGCACTGGGAGCAGGAGGTGGGAGAAAATGCAGATGCAGCTCTGGGGCAGAACAACCTCCCCAGGGCGGTGGGGTGGGTGGCTGAGGTGGCAACAACTTACCATCCCCGCAGGGTTTCACCAGGGGCTGCTAACACCCTTAGAGAAACAAACCCACTGGACTACCTTGGTTTAGACCAGATTTAGGCAGCGGCCTTGAAAGTGTAGCGTTTTCTGTGAGCCCCTAATCAGAGCCACCTATCAGAGCTTTTATTTTAAATTCTTGCAAAGTGATTCCTCCCTTGTAAAAGAAAGAGAGATGGTAGCTACATATAAATAATAAATATTGCTATGGCTCCTTATCTTTGGAAGGTTTCAAGTCTAACCTCCTCCAAGGTCTTCCCAGCAAATATTTTAGAGCTGTATCTTCCCCGCAAAACCTTGCATTCCTGAACTGTTTATTGTCCACGCGCTGATAACCTTGACAGTCCGTTTTTACAAGGTCTCAGCTAAAACTTGGAGGGAGGTTGGTGATGTGTATGAGCTTTCCAAAACTGCTGTCTTCCACACTCATCCATTTTCCAGCATAACAAATCACTGACTCTTTAAAAATCCCTTGTCATTAGTATTTTGGCATGTTTCATTTCAAAGGAGACAAGCCAAGAAAACTCAGTGATGATGTTATTACGCTAGACAGGGAGCACCTGAGGATTTCAGCTCCTCTGCAGTATTAGGGGAGGTTTTATTTTATCGAACGCCATGAGTGCATTAGGATGAATACCTCTATCTGCATCCTAGAAAGCTCTCTTAACTACTAGACCATTGGGTAAAACAAAGGCTTTTTCTGGCAACTTTAACTCAAGCCCTAGTAAATATTTTTCATGGACAGAAAACTAAGCGTAAATGACAGATTTAGCTCAGGGGAGTTCTGGTCCGGCCTGAACTGCACTGACAGAGCTCTGCTGGGAAGCGCGAATGCTGCCTGCATATAGCCAAGATAATCAGCCCTGTGACCTTCTCGGTTCCTAGCGTTTGACAAAGGGAAGAAAGTACTGCAGGAAAAGCAAACCTCTAAAAACAAACCCGGCACGCTCTTCCTGGGGTGCGCATGGCCAGGTACCTCTGTTTGCTGGGGTAACAGCCACTCCAGAGGGCTTCTCCCAGGGATGCACACTCAGACACTGGGGTGATGGGTGACCTCTTAAAAAAAAAATCCTAAAACCAAAACCCAATAATCCTCAAGTCTGAGGTCATTTAGACCATTTTTTACTGTTGTCTGAAAGGGCCTGATCATCTCCGCTTGTTCAGGGAGATGGAGGAGAGAGGAACTTCTCCCTGAGGTCACGGCTCCCTTAGGGATGACAGGAAGGGGAAACGCCTCCCAGCCCCCAAAGTTTTCTTTTTTTCCAACAGAGAGAGACTGCAGCTACCAATATTTCCATGAGAAGAGCAAAAAGATCTCCGCAGAGGTGTTTGCAAGGGGTGATGAGATGAGAGCAGAGATGATGTGGGGGAAGGAAGGAGGCAGCATCCTCTGCCTGTACCTGCAGTTGTCCTCCTTTGGGGAGGTCCAGCCCCATGTCAGACTGTCAACATGATTAGGGCTGTCATGATGGCTGTGTGAGAGCTGGTGGCGCTGAGCAGTGGACGAGTCCTGCCAAACCTATGCCTCTCCCGGGCACAAAGCCTCTGACAGCTGGACCGAGTCCATACGTCAGAATGGAAAGGCCCTATCCTGCACAGTACGGAGAGGAGCTGGGCAGCCTTGGGGAGGATTTCACTCTTTGGAAACTGGACTTTCATGAGGGATTTGGAAGGAAAGCCTACACTTTTCTAAATGCTCCAGGAGAGTGACTGGAGCTGGGCTGTGGGGCTGGCCGGGATTCACGGCCTCAGATAGCCTGGGAGAACTGGCTCTGTCTGGGACGCCGGCAAAGCAGGGGAATGAAAGGGGAGAAGGCCAGGAATCCACCACGGTCCAGCAGAACTGTGCTGAAATCAAAGCCTCTCCACGAGGCTGCTCAGATTCACTGAATCGGCAAATTCCATCAGAAAAGCACTGTTTCCTACATTTTCTTCTGATCCAGCCTGGTGCTGAGCTCCCTCATCCAAGATGAAAGTCCCACTCATCCCCCAGAGCAAGGAATATAGTGCAGAAAAACCAATCAGGAGAGAGTGTGGGAAGAAAAAGGCACGGGCATTGCGGAAAGGCTTGGCACAAGGGTAAAGCCAAAGAGAAGAGATGAGTGGTACTGCTGGAAAATCAGAGTACTGAAGGCCTTGCTGCTGGTTCACATGGTCACCCTTTCCTTACACAAGGAATGGAGCCAATGTCAATGACCACCACAACTTGCCCAAGTGAACAAAATTTATCCTAAAATGAGCAGCAAAGTCTTAATCCGTGTATGGCCATGAGCGTGGCTATGAAGGGAAATCCCGTGCTCTGCTAATGACTGTGAGAGCTGGAGGACCAACTCCCTCGGCCCTTGAGGAAACTCTCAGCTGTAAAACATGAGAGCACAAATCTGTGGGGCAGATCTCCTGGCAACTTGGACTCTTACGGCAATCATAAACAAGAAATCTTAGCCTCCATAAATGAACCTCAACTACTGCAAAGCAACAGTTATTTCACAAGTTAAAGCCTTTAGATCATTGCCTGTCTCCCTCTTCATTTAAACATCTTGATTTCTTTTCAGAAGGCAGCAGGGAATCCTTGCTAGATGCGTATGTGATGGCCAGTATGCTGGGGCTCAGCTCATTTGGAAGACAGGGGTGATTTCAAAATCAGGCTTCACATTACACAATAGCATTGATGAAGGACAAGGTGAGAGAGAAGGGGTTGGATCTGTGTTTGCTGAACACACCACCTAAAGCTACAGTTGCTGAGGAGCTCCAGGGCTTCAAGCCTGAACTCAGCTCTGCTAAAGTTCATTCTTGCTCCAGTTCAACAGCGGAAGGGGTCAGGAGCCCATCAAGAGCAGGTCTAGCTGTCTGCATAAAGTGGGACATGTCCCTGTGTTATATGTGAACTTCTGGAAATGTGCCACCCCACAGAACACCTGGAGCCCAGCCCTGCACTTACTCAGGTGAGGAAATCCTCACAGTTCAGCAACACACTGACTCGTGGTCAAGTTTGGAGAAGTATCTCCCGCAGTATTAATTTGCATCTACAGTTATCATGCAACTATCATATACCTGGGTAACAAATAATTTAACTTCTGAATTAATGCAGAAACTGTTTCCAACTGGTTAGAGTTGGAAGGGACCTTCTAGTCCAACTCCCCTGCAAGAAGCAGGGACATCCCCGACCAGATCAGGTTGCTCAGAGCCTCATCCAGCCTGGCCTTGAACGTTTCAAGAGATGGGGCATCCACCACCTCTCTGAGCAACCTGTTCCAGTGCTCTACAACTCGCATTGTGAAAATTTTTTTCCTAATATCCAATCTAAATCTACCTCCCTCTGTTTTAAAACCATTACCCCTTGTCCTATCACAACAGGCTCTACTGAACAGCCTCTCCCCATCTTTCCTGTAGGCCCCCTTGAGGTACTGGAAGACCGCTATCACGTCTCCCTGGAGCCTCCTCTTCTCCAGGCTGAACAGCCCCAACTCTCTCAGCCTGAACTCATAGGAGAGGTGCTCCAGCCCTCTTATCATCTTTGTGGCCTTCTCTGGACCTTTTCCAACAGGTCCATGTCCTTCTTATGTTGGGGGCTCCAGAACTGGACACAGTACTCCAGGTGGGGTCTCACCAGGGCAGAGTAGAGGGGGAGAATCACCTCTCTCGACCTGCTGGCCACGCTCCTCTTGTTGCAGCCCAGGATGGGGTTGGCCTTCTGGGACGCAAGGGTGCATTGCCGGCTCATGTTGAGCCTCTCATCCACCAGCACTCCCAAGTCTGGTTTGTTTCTAGAAAACCCAGACTTGGATCCTGACATAGCACATCACATTGAATTCAAATCGAGAAGGATTGTGCTGTTCTGAGAATTCATCCCCATCACAGACTGTATGAGCAAGCAATGCCAGCCCCAAGGAGATGTTGGTTTTTGCAGTTCTTCCTCCCATCAGTGACCATTGCCCCATCTCTGCATCTCAGAGGCCTCCTGCCTGGTTGCAGGCAGCACAGACAGCATCAGCCCTCATTGCTGTGGGCTAAGTGCTACTGCGCCCGAGGCAGGGCTCACCAAAGTCATCTCAAAAAATCTCATTAAGCTCGGCTCAGTTTATTTTACAAATGAGGAACTGACTGCGGAGACCTTCAGATCCCTCAGATAGCATAAATCAGCCACTGACTCAAACAAGCTGGAGGTCTGGCTCCCAGATTTTCATGAGGCTAAGCACAAAAGGCAGCAGAGCCAGGGTAGAAATTGGGCGAAGGATGCCATGGTACCATTGCCTTGCAAACGCCAGGACTGGCAAGCTGCTGCCAATGGCCAAGCTGCTCACCAGTGCGACCACACAGATCAACACGGCTGCTGAGACCAACGGCAAGTCTGCTAAGCCCTTGGAGATCGGCGTGGACGTTGCTCTTCAGTGATCTGACCACCCCACGTGTTATCAGATAGCTCCCCCAGCTCCCCGAACCGTCCCTGCTCGTGCGATGCCCAGATACCGCTTTCCTGCCACAGACAGAAATAGTTTTTATTTAAAAGAAATGGGATTGCAACGCTTTCTGAGACAAACTAGAGAATAAGTGCAAGACAGCATCCAACTCCAAAGTAAATTAAGTTATTCCAGCTGCTTCTAGCTCACAGTAGTTTAAATTGAGGCTGCATTTTAAAGTTATTCTGTAATTAGCAATAAATTTGAAAGTGACCCAGAAAAATGAAGAAGTTAATCTCTTCTCTTAAAGTGTGGGAGGAGGGTATCAAGTTCTGGGATTTTCACGTTTTCTTTTTCTTCTTGTCACCTTATTTCATTCAAAAGTGACAGCTTTAAAACACAGCGATGAAAAAGTTATGTTGTTCTGGTGTCTTCTAAAATAAATTTCACATGAAATACAGTATGTGTTAAAGGCATTAGGATTCCTAGGGAATGTGGGTATACATTTCACTTGTCCTGTTACAACTTCCTATGAATTTACTCAGCTGGCTTCAATAAAAAAAAAAAAAAAAAAAAGAAAGGAAAAATCTGTGGGAATCTTTCTGTGTGT